>JAKUCV010005770.1:0-18411 GCA_028386065.3 Turnera subulata | reverse complement strand
GTTCCAAAAGAAAACAAAATTCTCGATAGAGAGAAAGGAGCAAAAGAGATAAGATGGCCCCAGTTAGAAAAGATGGTCTCCAGTAGAGTTTCATATTAAATGTCCTCCAGAAGAGGTCTTCTGACATAATTGATAAAGTTTCAGAAGTAACACAGGTATCTGAAATAAATGAAAATGATGAGATCTCAATTACAGTGTCAGGAATGTGATGGAACCGACGTGAAATAACCGTCGACGGAATATTTGTTTTATTTATAATATAGCGCTAAATAAAATGAGGATCATGAACCTACATCTAGTGGTCAATGTAGGAGTAGAATGATTGGTCAAATTGAGAAACATGATTAAGGCTGTGTTAGGCTCGCAAGTGAAGCAAGATATTTTTTGGACCTGTAGTCCGTACACCAGATGGTGTAGAACCAGTCGATTGAAAAATGGGTATTTGTGCAAAAATGAAATCATAATAGAGAAATTCAAAGCACGGCTTATCACACAAGGTTTTACCCAAACGACTTGATATTAATTGTGAGGAGATATACTCCCTTGTGGTGGATACAATTATTTTTGATAAGTCTGGCATATTATGAAAAATTAGAAACGCATCTAATAGATGCCCTTACAGCCTATATTTCTATGGATCCATATATCATGACGTATATAAAAGAATCCCTGAAGGATTCAAGTTGCTTGAAGCAACTAATTCCCGGAAATATACAAAATTAAGTTAAATTGATGGTTTAAACCAATTTGCGTGTGCATAGTATAAAGTATGTGCATGAATTTATTTTTGCTTATGTTGATAATTCATATGTGTTTTTGTAATTTAAATATTATTGGAACTCCTGGAGAAGCTTCCAAATGCTGTGCTATGATGAAAAATCTCATAAAGAATTAGATTGGTCCTAAAGTACCCTATCTAAGTGCAATTTATCTTGCTAGTAACATAAAACCTGAAGCTTTTGCTATAAATTTATTTGCAAAATATAATTTTGCTCTAACGTATTTATATTGGAATATAATATATAAATACATATTCTATTATCTTGGTATATGGAATAATTTTAACCTTATGAGGCCAAGGTGCATCTAGTTGGTTTTGCAGATGTAGGTCTTTTATTTAATCCACATAAAGCACAGGTAGATACATCAAGTATCATTGTGACCAGAAAACAAAGTATCGTTGTTGCCTCTTCAAATAATGGAGAAATTGTGTTCATACATGAAGTTAGCCGAGAATGTGCTTGGCTAAGATCGATGATGCAACATAGTCAAGATTCATATGGATTAGTTAGCGAGGAAGATGTTCCAACGACGATTTATGAAGATAATGCTAGCTGCATTGCCCAATTGAAGGGAGGATACATCAAGAATCATTCAAGTGACATCTGGCAGATTTATTTACAAAATCAGTTCCTACTACAACTTTTGAAGATTTGATGAAGAGGATTGGTTTATGGAGGATTCGAGATATCAAGGGGTGCCAAAATCAGGAGGAATAGAATACGCATTGCACTCTTTTTTCCTTCACCAAGTTTTTGTCCCACTGGATTTTTCTTGGTAAGGTTTTTAACGAGGCAGTACTTCCTAAGCGTATTCTATCTAAGGTGCAATAACATTCAAGGGGGAGTGTTATAAATAAATTATGGTGAATATCATTGTTACCATCCAGTAAAACTCATTTTTACCATACCCGAATTTACCCCCGGTAAATACTTTACCCATACACCAAACTTCTACTTGGAATTATCTCTTTGGCTAATTACCCTCCATAATTCTATTTGTCCTAATCCTAATATCATCTTTTTTTACCTAACATCCCTTTGATTTTATCCTTTTAAATTAATCATACTTATTTGTTTTTATCCTCCCATTTTCAACTATAAATACCCCTTCATTCCTTCACTTTCATATACTTACAACCCACCATAAACTTCACTCTCTTCTCATTCCATACACTTCTCTTCTAATCTCCCTAAATTATTCTCTTCTACATATTATTGTCAAAAGTGTATTATTATTACCAAAGTTGTATTATTACCTTGATCAAGTTTGTATTATTCTATCAAATAGTGAAAATCTACCCCAATTTTATAACAGTATGGAGATTATCATTAAAAAAAAAAACAGCATATATGGAGACAACCGCTGTCCTCTGACCAGAAATTATACCAAAGAAAAACCTTCCACCAAAAAAAATAAATATATATATAAAGGCACAAACAAAACAACCAACCATCATTCTTATTTGTTAAAAGAAAAATTGATTAATCCTCTAGAAATTGAGAAGGAGGAGAAAAAAGAACAACAATTCTAAATCAGCAACCCCTCTTCCAATTACCAGGGGAAGAAGTCATGCATGCATTGCCTTGCAAGTCTACCATTGTAATAGAGTTAGTGCCTAAAAGTAAAAGATAGCTAACACTAGCAGTAATGTAGCAGCAAAGTCGCCGGTTTCCTCCAACTTGGCCACCCGCCACATGCAATTTTACTTAACGTGTCTCCAACAACAATAATCCACTCCTTGAATGCAAATGTGGATATTCCAGAATTTTGACAGCAACATAGCAACGGAGATTGCCACTGTTGGAAAATGGAAAACTACAGGCTATCTTTTTTGGAGTGCGTGCACGTTAGTAAAGAAAAAGATATACATAACGCCACCCAATTTTTGGATTAGGTTTGTATACTTTTATATAGAGTTAAATAGTTCATTCCTCCTTAATGAGTAGAAAAATTATCCTAAAAAGAATGAATAAAACAATTGATTGAACAAAAATGATATTGTTTGACTAATTAATTAATGCTTAACTCCTAAAAAAAATACTTACTCTACATTAAATTAACTTTTAAAATATGTTTTTTTTTTTTGGGAACGGAGGGATCCAACATTTTGAATTAAAATGAAGAAGCTAATGACTTGTTAAACATCTAAATTTTTAACTCTTGAGAAATAAATTTTCAGTAGTCCGAGATCAGTTTCTAACAATTAAAAAAAAAAAACAGTTTGACCCACAAATGTTGAGCTGCCACTTGAGCGAAATAATCATGGTCTTCAATGAATTAGCACGAAAATAACACATGATATATATGTACATAAAAATCTAAATTCTTAATAATTTTGTTAAATCATACTAGATATATAGCCAGTTGAGTTTGCATATCCAACATATATTTCAGGAGACGAACAGAATAATAAATTTACTTGCCAATTCAGGTTATGGTTTGGCTTGAAATTGGTTATCATTGTCCGAACAAAAAAAAAATGAAATCGTTTATCATTACTTTGCATTCGTATCAAGGAATTGTGTAAAGCTAACGTCAGGTGTACCAGTTTTGTTTTCTTCAATGAATAAAAGTTATATAATGTAGGGTTCATCCTGATCTTTAAAGGCAAAAGAAAAAAAGAAAAAGAGATTTAGAAGATCCTTTAGTGAAAACTTATTGGACAAGAACTAATTGATAAAAGTTGGATTACTTTAGGTTGTCAAAAGATCATCCATATTCCAAAAAATTAAGTACTTTTTTTTTGGCAGGATAAAAAAAAAGAATATTAAGTACTAGTCCAAAGAAATATAGCTCTAGAATATTTTTTTTATTAGGTGAAGGCAGATGCACATCGCTCTCTTTGTAAGCTATATATAAGTTTGCCAGTACGTACGCCTGGTTATGGACATGAGGCCTGCAACTGCGATTTTTGTTATCCCCCAAGGATGGACTTTAATTTCTCCATTTCGTGACTCTATATATTTGTCCAAATTGAAAGACTTTTCTAGTAGGGGGAATATATAGATATTGCAACAACCAAAAAAACTGAAGTCATAACCAAATTAACCAAGTCATGAAGGCCAATATGGGGAAGCCATTTGTCGTCTCTTCCCTCTCCATCCTCTCTATATGCCTACTTGTCTCCACTCTGCTACCGCAGTACGTAAAAGCACTCCCTCTCTCCACCAACTCACGGTGGATAGTGGACCAGGATGGGAGAAGAGTGAAGCTGGCATGCGTGAACTGGGTTGCCCACCTAGAGGTATTGGTGGCCGAGGGGCTGAGCAAGCAGCCCGTGGACGTGATCTCCCAAAGGATAGCGTCCATGGGGTTCAACTGTGTTAGGCTCACTTGGCCAATCTACTTGGTCACCAATGACTCACTTGGCTCCCTCACTGTTAGGCAATCTTTCCAAAGCCTTGGCTTGGTTGAATCCATTGCGGGCATCCAGGCCAACAACCCCTCCATCATTGACCTTCCCCTCATCAAGGCTTACCAGGTAAAGATACCCAATAGCCCGATATATGTATATATATACCATTCCCCTGTATATCCTTTACTTCATCACATAACATTAATTTTTTTTTGATACTAATCGATGGTCTTTATTGAATAAATTGATGAAGTACAAAGAATGCAGTCATAGAGTAGATAACTGCATGTCTTTATCACATAACATTAATTTGTTGCCGATGGAGCGGTGATCATATCCGTCTTTTTGTATGCTACTAACCAACCCAACGGTGATTATATGTACTTGCATATATATTTGCATTCCTCCAGCCACCATTATTTTTGTTGTGAAAATCAACCAATAAGCTCAAGCATTGAAGGTCTCCCCGGTCGCAGCTCTGACAAAAAAAATAATATAAATGTCACAGTCAATTTCTAGTGATAAGATTTTGTCAAGTGCTAGTAAGAACATAGATATCAATACAAAGTGCTGCATATAAGATTAGATCAAAAAGATATAACAGATAATGAAAAGCAATATTGAAAATTTGCATTTCCACTTTGGCTCTCTAGTGTGAGATGGTTAGATTTGACCTGTTCTTTGGTGGTCAGTGAATTCCAAGACGTTAACAATGGAATTCGATCGAGCCTGGCCGAAGTGGAATGGATATTGCACTGATAATAATAATTATTTTGCATTTTCTTAAAAAAAGAAAAAATTATTATGAATGCGAATCCCTTCTAATTTGAGGTGGCTAACGTTTGTTTTCTAGATGCACATCATGTCATGGTATGGTATTGGTACCTTTTCTTTTTGTCGGTTTCTTTTTATTTAGTTGTAGTGACGTGTAAAGCAGTTGAGATAAGATGAGGATATGTGTGACCATTAATGATGATGATGATGGATGGATGGTGATTGTTTATGGAAGTTATCATGAATAGATAAAACAAAGTAGTATATGATTATTTTAGGGTACTAAAAGGGTTATGTTAATTTAATTGATCGAGTATAATACTATTTCAGGCAGTGGTGTCTAGCCTCGGGAACAACAATGTAATGGTAATATTAGACAATCACATAAGCAAGCCAGGCTGGTGTTGCAGTAACTTTGATGGCAATGGGTTCTTTGGAGATCAGTATTTTGATCCTGATCAGTGGATAACTGGTCTAACTCGAATGGCCACCTTGTTTGCTGGTGTCACTAACGTTGTTGGCATGAGCTTGAGGAATGAGCTTCGAGGCCCCAAACAAAATGTCAACGACTGGTACAGGTACATAAATATGTTGCTCTTATTCTGATTTCTTAGTATGTCAGTTTTAATATTTGTGCCATAAAACTCATCATATCACTTGTTAAAATGCGTAATTGCATGTGGCAGATATTTGCAGAAGGGAGCTGAAGCAGTGCATTCAGCAAATCCTGATGTTCTTGTCATTCTATCTGGCCTCAGTTTTGACAAGGACTTGTCCTTCCTGCGTAATAGACCTGTAAACCTCACATTCACCGGAAAATTAGTGTTTGAGGTGCATTGGTATGCTTTCACAGAAGGGCAAGCATGGGTGAACGGAAACGCAAACCAAGTGTGTGGAAGAGTGGCAGACAATATGATGAAGATGTCAGGATTTTTGCTAGACCAAGGGTATCCCTTGTTTGTGAGTGAGTTTGGGGTGGACGAGAGAGGTACAAATGTGAATGACAACAGGTACTTGGGTTGCTTCCTGGCTGTGGCAGCTGAACTTGACCTGGATTGGGCATTATGGACTCTAGTTGGGAGTTACTACTTCAGGCAGGGAGTGATAGGAATGAACGAATACTATGGAGTCTTGAACTGGAATTGGTGCGATGTAAGGAATTCAAGTTTCTTGCAGCAGATATCAGCTCTCCAATCGCCTTTCCGAGGTACAAGTGATGGCCTTTTAGCTCTGTTTTTGCACTAAAATGTTGTTACTAGACTTGGGATCTTTCTGTTTTCCTTTGATTGCCAATTTGGTGAAGGTTAAAGAAGCGCTGCTTTTGCTAAATGCAGGACCAGGTATATCAGAAACTAGTACACATAAAGTCATATTTCACCCGACTTCAGGTCTTTGCATCCTAAGGAAATCAATACTCGAGCCATTGAGGTTAGGGCCGTGCAGTGAATCTGAAGGCTGGAATTATACTCCACAGAAGACTTTGTCTCCAAAGGGAACATACTTCTGCATACAAGCAGATGAACTAGGAAAGCCAGCAAAACTTGGCATAATTTGCTCTGGCGCCTCCAATTCAAAATGGGAAACTATCTCAGATTCTAAACTGCACCTATCATCCAAGACCACCAGTGGCAGTGCCGTTTGCCTGGATGTGGATTCCGAGAACACCATTGTTACAAACACTTGCAAATGTTTGAGTAAAGATAACAAATGCGACCCAGAAAGCCAATGGTTCAAACTTGTTGACAGCACCAGAAGTTCAACCATGACAAAGCCCTCTTTACTGATCAATTCAATCTTGGATTTTTCAGCAAACGAAATATTGAGCGTGGCTTGAATTGAAGCAGTTAGTGGAACAGTTATACACTAGAGACTGAATCATAGAAAGATACAAAAAGAATCTTCAATATCTAGAAATCTGGAAAACCACAATAATCTTGTAAGTAGTAACTGGATAGATGGCATTTCTAAGCTCATGTATGAGATGCTATTAACTTGTTGTTTGAAGTACAGAAATTGTTTTCCAATGGGACCTCTCCCCATGCAGACCTGATGTAGTGGTACCCTGATTCTGTCAATTACTCCCAATAATTATTAGAGACTATTCTTTGCACTTATGTTCTTGGTTCTTTCTTTCTTACAGAAACTGGCAAATAGGCCAATTCCCTGCATCTATTATACTAATAAATGGCTATTAGCTGCAAAGTGGAAAATTATGGCTGTAACATGGTTGTTTGTCCAAAAGTTGTACTAACTCCTACAGAAATCAATGAGTTAAGGAAGTACTCCAAATTTTCTCCTGAAATTATCTGATGCTACTTTATGATAGCATACCGCTGCATCTTTCTCTACATTTCTTAAGAGTCAAAAGGATATTTAATGACCACCGGGGGTAGTGGCCCAGTGGTGAAGCCTTTAGCCTGCCATCTGTAGGACTCGGGTTCGAGTCCCGGCGTTTCCAGTCAAGCTCCATTATAGTGTGATGTGGCCGAATATGGCTTTCCACACTGTGGGGTGGTGGCCGTTGAGCCCGGGGTCTCCCCGACACTATGACGCGTAGCAGGCGAGGGTGTCCGCTGGTGCCCCGGTGGGCAGTCTCTCCTATGAGGAGGGTCTAATGCCAGGATGTAACCGGTTCTGACTGGGGCCTGGACCGACGGGGAGATGATGACACTACTGATGCCTTTTTTTCCTGCGACAAAAAAAAAGGATATTTAATGAACAATTTATCCACCTATGGGAATAGGTGAACGCTCTACCTCTAGTTGCTAAATGAACAATCGATTTTCTCTACAGGATGTGATCTCGTCAATATAATTAAGACCGAAAAGGAAAAAGCTCCACCTGATCTTTAACCCAACAAGGAAAAAGTAGAAGCATTTAGTATGTCAATTATCAAATGCTACCATTTCCAACACGTTACTGTATGCCGAATAAATAAAGCTATAGAATTTGTATTTTTTTTTTTGTCGAAGAAAAAAAAGGCATCAGTGGTGTCATCATCACCCCGTCGGTCTAGGCCCCGGTCAGAACCGGTTACATCTTGGCATTAGACCCTCCTCATAGGAGAGACCGCCCACCGGGGCACCAGCGGACACCCTCGCCTGCTACGCGTATAATTAAGAGCTTTGTTTCTTTTGCCGGTATGTCACAATTACAATTAAATTTGACAAAATAGGTTTTGACACAACAAGATCAACCCCTAGCTAAATGAATTGATAGGTATAGATTGTAGATTTTCAACCCCTAGCTAAATGAATTGATCCGATAGGATAAGTTGTAGGTTGACTTCCTAACGTGTACTACTTGTTTATAACCGGAATATATCTATAATTTATATATTTTTATAAATTGTTAAATATTATTGTATTATGATCGTGGAACTTATAATTTTATTTAATGTATGAGAAAAATTATTTATATACCTATTTTATTTACTTAAATATGCACTAACTAGACAAATTAACTAATATATTATTAGATTTAAAAGGTGAACCACCGGTAAACGGAAAAAAAATATATTGGATGCACATAATATAAATGATAATAAATTAGGTTGGGGTTGAAAATTTAATATTTGTTCAATGAATACCAACTGCCAGATCTTAATCACAAAGTGGGCATACGTGATGCTTTTTTTTTTTAATGCTAACGAATATACTTTATTTATTTTTTCTGTCGACTAACGAATATACTTTATTAAAAGATAGTAACAAACACAATTACATCTGTAATACAAACTAAGCAACAGCAACACAAAAAAGGTAGAATATACATTAGACATGGGAAACAGAGAGAGCTATTGTATTATAGGGATATTTTTTCCACTCGAGAAGGCGCAAGTCACGCATTGGACTCTTCCAGTTCATCAGTGCCTCAGCATTCGAGATGACATAGGATTCACTGAAAGCAAACTCTTTCTGCAGAGCCTTTACCCAGGAAGAAGCATTTACTAAAATGATGTCCATATATAAGTCTGCCCGATGGGACGTGATGCCTATAAGTGCAAGTTCTTTAATTTAATCATCCAAGAATGGGATGTTTCCATTCCTAGACCGCATATCTAATATAGCAAGTGTACATAAAATATTATGTGCAAAAGTTGACTTTGAGTTCTACAATTGGTAGTATATAGCAGACACTGCAATATGCAACAACCCCACTGGAGTCCTGAGTCATAACAAAGCAAGTGAAGTCCAAAAATGGGGAAGCCATTGTTCTCCTCTTCCCGCATGATCCTTTCTCTGTTCCTACTTTTTACTACCCTCCTACCCCAAATACAGTACGTAAAAGCACTCCCTCTCTCCACCAACTCACGGTGGATAGTGGACCAGAATGGGAAAAGAGTGAAGCTGGCATGCGTGAACTGGGTTGCCCACCTAGAGGTAATGGTGGCCGAGGGGCTGAGCAAGCAGCCCGTGGACGTGATCTCCCGAAGGATAGCGTCCATGGGGTTCAACTGTGTTAGGCTCACTTGGCCAATCTACTTGGTCACCAATGACACACTTGGCTCCCTCACTGTTAGGCAATCTTTCCAAAGCCTTGGCTTGGTTGAATCCATTGCGGGCATCCAGGCCAACAACCCCTCCATCGTTGACCTTCCCCTCATCAAGGCTTTCCAGGTAAAAAAGAAGAATAATATCCTTAATTCCTACCTAGTTATTACCACTTGAGCTATCTGATCTTTGGTTTGATTTAGTTTAGTTGTATTAAAAAAATGTAGTAGTTGAGGTCATAAGGATATCGATGAGGATGTGTTTGACAATGATATATGGACTGATGGTGACCGTTTTGGCAGTCATCATGCATTAATATTAATTCATTTAGGACAACATGGTTTTTATTAAATAAACTGAACACAGTACATTTTAATCAGGCCGTGGTGTCTAGCCTTGGCAACAACAAAGTAATGGTGATACTAGACAATCACGTAAGCAGACCAACTTGGTGTTGCAATAATTATGATGGCGATGGATTCTTCGGAGACCGCTATTTTGATCCGGATCAATGGATAACTGGTCTAACTCGAATGGTCACCATGTTCAATGGTGTCACCAACGTGGTTGGCATGAGCTTGAGGAATGAGCTTCGAGGCCGCAAACAAAATGTCAACGATTGGTACAAGTATGTAAATATGTTGCTCTGTTTGTGGTTTTCTTTTCTGGCCGCATAAAGCCCTCTTATTGATTTTTCCTGCCTTGAATGTATTCATTATTGATGTGCTATATATTACTGGTGGCCAAGTTAAAATGCTTATTACATGAGGCAGGTACATGCAGAAGGGAGCTGAAGCAGTGCACTCAGCAAATCCTAATGTTCTTGTCATTCTATCTGGCCTGAATTATGACACCGACTTGTCCTTCCTGCGTAATAGATCAGTAAGTCTGACATTCACTGGAAAATTAGTGTTCGAGGTGCATTGGTACAGTTTCACAGATGGGGAAGCATGGCAAAATGAAAATGCAAGCCAAGTGTGTGGAAGAGTGGCCAATAATCTGATGAGGTCATCAGGATTTTTGCTTGGCCAAGGGTATCCCTTGATTTTGAGTGAGTTTGGGGCGGATCAGAGAGGTACAAATGTGAATAACAATAGGTACCTGGGTTGCTTGCTAGCTGTGGCAGCTGAACTTGACCTGGATTGGGCATATTGGACCGTAGTTGGGAGTTACTACTTGAGGGAAGGTGTGATAGGAAGGAACGAGTACTATGGTCTCTTGAATGAGAATTGGTCCGATCTAAGGAATTCAAGTTTCTTGCAGCAGATATCCGCACTACAATCCCCTTTTCGAGGTAACATTTGATGTCCTTTCTTTAAGCACTCTTACAATTTTTCTGGTTGCTATTTTTTTTTTAAATTTTAACAGTATTTTTTTTATTGCTAATGTCAGCGGAACCATCTGGCTAATTAAGCGCAGCTAAAAACCTCTGATTTTGCTAAATGCAGGCCCAGGTATATCAGAAACTAGTGCACATAAAGTGATATTTCACCCGTCTTCGGGTCTTTGTATATTGAGGAAATCAATGCGTGGGCCATTGAGTTTGGGCCCGTGCAATAAATCTGAAGGCTGGAATTATACTCCACAGAAGACTCTGCTGCAAAAGGGAACATACTTCTGCCTACAAGCAAACAAACTGGGAATGCCAGCAAAACTTGGCTCGTTTTGTTCTCGCTCCGATTCAAAATGGGAAACCATCTCGGATTCTAAAATGCACCTATCATCCACGACCCCCGATTGGCGTGGAGTTTGCCTGGATGTAGATTCCCGCAACACCATCGTTACAAACACCTGCAAATGTTTGTTTGAAGATAACAAATGCGACCCAGAAAGCCAATGGTTCAAACTTGTTGACAGCGTGAGAAGCCCAACCACGACAAAGCCCTCTTTCCAGATAGATTCGATATTGGATCTTTCAGCCAATGAATTGTTTAGGAAAATTTTGAACTTGGACTCCTTTGTGGGCTGAAACTATGTTTGAGGCCTGCACTGATTGTGTGAACTCCTCTATGCTAGGGTGATTGTTTAGATTGTTACATTGTTATCCCCCTGTAATGCTTCCAGTCCTGTATAAAGGATTTGTGCTGAATATAACAGCCATAACCCTTTCATTTCAAACAAGTGAGATACTGTGTGGGACTCTCTCCAAAGTTCAAACTAGTTCTAAGGTACAGGCTCCCTTAGAACAAAAAGGTTTCTTCACCCAACAAAATAAATAGCGGGTATGGCTGGAATTGTTGAAAGTTGCAAAATATTCTAGCGTCATTAAGAAACATACGACCTGTAAAGGAAAGTTACAAAATGCAAGTAACAACAGGAGCATACAAGCCCTTAAAAAGGGTAGAAAATAAAAAGGTAGCAATAGCAGAACTCTTATCTAATTAATTGTGGGAAAATGTGCAACCTTCAACCTGGAACTATATCTGCAGATCACAGGCCAACCAGGCAGTATGCACCAAATCGTTTTAGTCTTACAGAAATGACGCCAGCGTATCTTCCAATTTTGGTACATGATAGAGATAGGCATTAACAGAGCTTTCAACCAGCACTAAGTTCCTTATTTACTACCTACTCACCAACCCTAAATCGTCTATGCATTAGTCTCCAATCTTGGAAGGAGAGTGACCGCTAGCCCATTCTTCACGTAAAGTGTAGTGGTAAGTTTTGGAACAACTTTCTGACCTTCACCTACCTTGACCGAATACCTCAATAAGACCGAAGCAGCCACCATTTTCATTTGCATGTATGCATATTTCTTCCCCAGGCACAACCTTGGGCCGGCATTAAACACTGCGTACTTGAACTCATTTTCGGTGACAAACATTCCATTCCTAAGCCACCTTTCTGGCTTAAACTCCAGGCAGTCTTTCCCCCATATAGACTCCATTCTAGCCATGGAGATAATGCTGAAGAAGACCCGAAAGCCCTTCTTGATTATGGTCCCATCAGGGAGCACATCGTCTTCCACAGCTTCTTTCACTTCAGTGGGTACAGATGGGTATAACCTGAGGGATTCAGATAATGCTGCTTGGAGATAAACCATGCTTCTTAATTCCTCCTCTGTGAAAGCAATGTCATCATCTTCCTTCCTGCTGTCGCGGTGGCGGCCTAAAATGTCTTTGATCTCGCGTAGGATTCTGCTTTCCACGTCAGGATTGTTGTGAACTAGCCAGAAAAACCACACCAGTGCCACCGATGTGGTGTCTCGCCCTGCTAGAATGAAACTGACGCAGAAATCTCTAAAATACTGATCCGGGAGTTGTTGCGTCCCCTCACCTTTCTCGCTGCATTCAATGGAAATAAGCCTGGACAAGAGATCAGATTGATCATCCAGATTCCCTTCCGTCCGAAGTTTTGTCCTGCGGTCCTTGACTATCTTATCAGCAAAGTCATGCACAAATTTTACTGCTTCCTTGAGCCTCTTCTCGTAACCTATTCCAAAGAACTTCATTGGCTTCCACACAATATCTGGCGTCAGGAACCTGTACAAACTGAGTTCTGTTGCTGCTTCGAAAGCTTTTGCAAAGGGAACTTCAGGAAAATCCACGGCCAAGCTTCCAGGATCAACCCCAAAAGCTGACAAGCAAATGTTATCAAATGTGAACCGAAGAAGCACATCCTGGAGATCAAAACTATCTCCTGACTTCGCAAGCTTCTCCATCACTTTTAGCAGCTTCTGGTGGACCACATACTGGATGGTTCGAAAAGAGTGCCCAATGAACGTGCTTGAATGCATCTCGGTTTTTGCTACTACCCTTTGTTCCTTCCACAACTCACCATCAGAATTGAAGATGCCATCCCCCAGCAAATTCTGAAACCTCTCTCCAAAGAATTTACCTTTGGGAAAGTTCTTGAAATTTGTTTTCAGCACGTACTTGATGTTGGAGGGATCAGCAGTCATGATCCCCCGCGCCCCACCCATCCATATGCCCCTGTAGTGGAAAGTCCCACCAGCCCTGATCAAAGTTCTTGTGGCAAAATTGTACAGGTCATTCCTGTGGAACAAAATCGTGGGTAAAACACCCAACACAGGCCACAACATAACACCCTTCTTGTTTGTGACTCTTTCACGAATGCAGCAGAAAACAAATAGACCCAACAAAGCAAGAGCTAAATCCCAAAAGGATGAGTATGCATACAACCATTCCCCTGCCGCCAACATGACTAGCTACCTTTCACAGTTTATGTTTTTATCTGATTGTTAATCAGGATCTATTATATAAAGAAGTTTTTTCTGGTTAAGCATTAGCATAAGGATCATAATTATCTCACCTTACCATCTGCATAATTAATCCGTCGATTTGATTAATTAAACTGCATTTATGGCAGAAGAGCATCTTTGATTGTCATATTCAAGAAAAGAAGGTGTAGTAGATGAGGTAGGAATTCGATTAATATAAGGCAGAATGAAGCAAATCAGTACCTTGAGATGCCATAATGTATCTGTAATACACAAATGGCTAAGTTGCGTAGGAGAGGAAGACCAGTATATGGTTATGGAAAAATAATAAAATAGATAGGCACTAGAAGAAATATATAGAAAGACTTGTGCATACACGGATACTGTGATGCATGAGACCAATAGCAAACTTCACTAGTTTAAGCAAGAAACAGCGGAAGGATGATACCATCACGAGATACGTGTGTAACCTGAATTAAGCTAAAACGGAAAAGGATTAATTACCATGACTAAATCAGTACTGGATTCATATGTGAGACTAAATTAGACTAATCGTACCGCTCTTCAAAAATTTATCTTAATTATAGTAGTTCGAAAGCAAGGGGTTACACTTAATTACCTGTAGCACCCTTGTGAAACTTTGAGTGGCCGAAGCTGCATTGAACTTCATTTTGCCAATAATTTAGCATGTGAAAAGGTTCAAGACAATAAGAGAATTAAGTCTGTTGCCCCCATTAGGCAAGTGCACATTCCTGTATCTTTTTGATTGTTTTTAATTTGAGCCTGATGCGTTTCCCTCCTTATTCTCATACTTGAACCTAGCTTGCCACTGTCTGGTAATGCGTACAGAATAGCGCAATTAAGGACCGAATTACTTTTGTCCCAAGTTGATCTCATCTTAATTTCCACCTGTAACATGATCTGTACATTTATAGAAACTGAGTACAGAGTGCTATACTTCCGAGGAAGAGAAGATTTCTATTTCTAACAATCCAACAGCCGACTTCTGGATATATTAGATTTAGATGCTCGTAATCTCATACTGAATTGCACAATTCATATAACCTTTGACTTAAGAGATAAGGACCAAGTAGTCTAGAAAATAATTATGTTAAAACTGGCACAAAAAATAGCAGTATTCATGATCAAATCAATCAAATCACCCGGACTATACCGAGGGATTATTCTCATGAGAATAAAGGGTTAAAAGACGCAGTGTGTCCTTTTATTTTTTTGATTTCAATGTTTATGTCCCTTTTCTTTTTATTTCAAATATTATGTCTCCGAACCTGTTTGAAATGAAGCAATGTCGTCCAAATCACCTCCAATTCCCGGTCATCCATCACTGTCTGCCACGTGTCTTGAGGGGTCGGGGCCTGCTTGTCAGGTGGAAATTTTTTTATTTCCCTCCCTCTATTTTACGGATTTTTATGTTTTGGAGGAAAAGAAAAAAATTAAAATATTTTTTTCATTGTAACCAGGGCCGGCCCAATGGCCAAGCAGTTCAATCTAGGGCTTAGGGCCACCAAATGTATAAGGCCTCCAATTTTATAGTCTATGGGCTTATATATAGGATGGGCTGGAGTTTGGAACTGAGCTACTAAAGAAAATTCTGTGGGTTTCTACTGTCCGGCTTTTTAGTTTTAATTCTCAAGGAAATTCAAAATTAGGGAAACGAAGAGTTGGCTATCGCTATTGGTTTATCATTCTTGGAGATGGAAATTTTTTTTAACTCTGCCACTTATAAACATTAGTTTATAATTGCCGGTCCCAAGCCCGGACGAAAGAGGAGGGTTTTACTTTTTGATGTATTATCTTGTTTTATATGCTGTGCTATCATCGTGAGTTCTGCTGGTAAGTTTTTTTTTTGTTTTTAATTTTTTTTTGAAAGGGCCTCATTTTTTTTTTCGCTTTAAGCCTCTCAAAAGCTTGTTTTATATGCTGTGCTAGGTTCCAGACATTATAATAAACGACTACGCAAAAGCAAGCCCTTTAATAACAACATTCCAAATAAAGACATTACATTGTTAGAGTAAAAAAATTAGAATAAAAAGCAAATTAAATTTTCTCCACCTTCTCCCAAGAGTTCACAATTCTCCTCCACCCCCTTCAACTCCGCCGACATCAACCTCTCCCTCCCTGGCGCGCCTTCGACCTCCTCACCCGGACCAAGACCGCGGAGGGGCGGCGGTGATGGAGATGAGTGTGAAGGCTCTTGCAACGACGGTCTGATTCCTCGCACTGGCTGCTCCTCGAAACGGAGACGCGCGGTGGTGACACGGGTTAGTGACGACAACTTTTGCTCAAGCTGTATCGCCGCACCGGCGACGGGAGGGACGACAACGGCCACTCTTTTTTCCGTCTGATGGTGGTGTTTGTAGATCTCGATGGATCTTCCTAAATCTACCCACGCGAATCTGGCGACGCTTGAGGTCAGCGGCTAGGTGGAGAACAGGTGACGGTGCTCGACGACAAAGCTCATGAACATGGTGGTGGTTATGGCTTCGGAGGTTTGTTTTCTGTTGCAAGCACGTTCGAGATAGAAGTGGCAGATCAAACACAGATTTCAACCGGATTTAGGTAGATCCGTCCTGTCCTTGCCTTCTTCGGTGAGGGACTTCTCGGTGAATCTTCGTCGGAAGGATGTCGAGAGGGACGGTGTCGGATGACGCTCCTTTTCTCCTCCTCTCCGGCGCCTAGGATTCGTCGTTGCTGTTTGGCCGCTCAAAGCGAGGATACACCGATTATTGGCTGAATCCTGACAGCTCCTTGTTCGCTTGTTGAACGCATGTTTAGATTGCACTCAGGTCTATTTCTTGTCATGCTTGATTTGCTGTTGGTGAATGCTTTTTTTTGCTTCAATTGTGTTGATTATTTGTTTTTTCTTGAATTAATGAGTATTGACAGTCCATTTCTTTTTCAATTACAAATAGTAATTAATCTACTTTTCTAATTGTGTAATCATAAATAATAGTTAATTTTTTAAAAAAAAAAATGTAATGATCTTTGATGAATGTTAAAAAATCATTCAAATAATAATTAATATCCATTTTTAAATTTACAAAGCGAAAATATACAAAAAAAGATTCTTACTGGTATTAAATTGGTGTATTTAAAAATTAGGTTTCTAATTAAAATATATTTTAACTTTTTTTCTTCCAAAACATAAAAATCTGGAAAATAGAGGGAGGGGAACAAAAAAATTTCCACCTGGCAAACTCCTCAAGACACGTGGCAGACAGTGATTGGATGATCGAGAATTGGAGATAATTTAGACGACATTGCTTCATTTCAAACAAGTTTGAGGACATAATGTTTGAAATAAAAAAAAAAAGAGGGGCATAAACATTGAAATCGAAAAAGTGAAAGGACACACCGCGTATTTTAACCGACAATAAAGCTGTGGACTTTCACAGGACTCAAGTGTAGGGAACTTCTGTGACGCTTCTGTCTCCAATTCTCCGAATTCGCTGAGTGATGGAGCGGGATCCTGTATATATAAGTGGATGATTAGATGTTTGAGTAGAAGATTAAAAAAATATCTGAAATATATATATATAAAAAAAAGAAGCATACAACTTCATTAGTAAGTATTACTTTCCACGGAGAAAAAGATACACACTTCCCTATTCTGTATTAACAGTGAAAGAATCGCCAAAGCACCTCCACAAAGCAAAAGAGTTCCATACCAAATCTGACAAAATCGCTTTAAGAATCATAATAGTAAGGGAATGGAAGCCTCTAGCATTCAAGAGACAATTTTCTGGTCCCCGCTATGCCACAACAAACTTTTGACTAATATTCAACTTGACCATGTGTTTTAAGTTGTGATCCTGTGTATAGCTCCTGAAAGCTGAAAATTCTAAGAAAGTTTCCCTGTCAAAATGCACCATTTTTTTTTTTTTCTGATTTAGTTATTCTTCTCTACTCTTTTTTCTTTGGACCCTTAAGATGCCAAAAACACCACCTTTATCTTTTTCTTTATGCCCATCTCATTACTATTACCTTTCAACTTCTTCAATCAAAACAGTATGAGCCATTAGCGTTGGGAGGTGGCGCAATAGTAAGCACCTCAACTATTTATTTCTAGAACTTAGGTTGGATTCGTTGTCCTTCCAATCAAGCCTCATATATTTGTTATGTGGCCCAATATGACCTTCCACATAGTGGTAGTGGTGGTGACCGTTGAGGCCAATAAGAATTCCTATTTATGACTCATAGGGCCAATTATGGCGAACAGGTCTGCCCTGATGGGTAGTCTCCACCAATGTTGTTAAATTCGGATTGGAGGTTGACCTAGTCGAGCAAATGGATCACGATTTTTTTCAATTAAATAATGATCAAATCCGGATTCATTGGGAAAAGGAAATTCTGACCTGGACTATTGGGTCACGATTACGCGGGTTCAATCGGCCAGGCCAGGTCGTTTGGGGTTTGAAAACATTAATCTCTACAATGAAGAGGGTTTAATATTAGAATGTAGAAGGGAGTCCGAGCCCTGGACCAAGAAGCCACGATGACATGATTGATGGCGACAAAGAAAAGACAATATGAGGCATTTGTGCTCATGTTTTCCAATGGATCTTCCAGTGGGTGTAAAATGCTAAAATCTTCACAAATAAACTAGAAAAAAGTGGAAAGGGCATCAATGATGCCAGTGTTCCGCCCGAAAATCTTTAAGCTAGCAGAACCTGTTCTTTTAGTACCCTCCAAGTAAACGAAGCTATAATTTCATTCTTAACTCTCTTTTCTAGACATCTGATAAAATGGGAAGATACTGAGAAGAATAGATGCCCTCCAATCAGTAAGTGTATTTATTATGTAAA
>JAKUCV010005769.1:3829-248354 GCA_028386065.3 Turnera subulata | reverse complement strand
GCCGGAGTTGATTTGTGATATTATGTCGGCGTGATGCCGTGATGGCTTATTATTTGTTAAGCCGGTTGATCTCGTTTATTTTTATGACATCTCGTTGTTAATACATTTTCATGGAAAATGTTTGTATGCCGAAGCATCGGTTTTTGTACCCCGGGTTTCAAGAGTATTTTGGTAACTCTTTTTCATTTAATTATTTTATATTTATTTAATTGGGGTACGGGCTTCCACAGTTGGTAGCGGAGCGGGCTTCAGATCTTTGGGTTTTCAAAGTGATTTTTCCCTGTGCATAAGCCTGTTCCAGATTTATGATTTCTAAAAACGTTTTTTTTCGACTTGTTCGCATTCATATAGGCATTACTATGGATCCACCGCAAGACATGTACAATGCTGAAGGACAAGATGAATTGATGCCATAAATTAACGAAAATACAAATATTATTAATAATGCAAATATTAATATTACAAAGGGGAAACATTACATTGATTTTGATATTTTATTAAAAATAGAAAATACATTTAACGGTTCGGAACGACGTTGACACGGAAGCTGTTGGCATCGCTGTTGATGTTGACCCTTGACTCTGTCGCTCCACGAGAGCCACATGCCGCCTCTGTCGCGCTGGCCAGGAATCTCGAACCGGTTAGCTTGAGGGAAACGGAGAGGGATGAGACCGTGATCGTCCCGAGGTTGCCATTGCGTCTCCGTCAGAAGAACCATATTCTGTTTGTACTGGTTTTTCAAGTCCCTCAACGTACGTGTGAACTCTTGAGCGCGCCTTGCAACTCCCCTACAGTTCCACACCAGCAGCCGTACCTTGGGCCAAGTTGGAGGTAAGCGCGTCATTCTGGGTATGCTTTGGGCCGTCATCGCAAGCTGGTAGTATGCACCTTGCTCCACCGTCTGGCAAGTGGACTCCAGGTTGAATTCCTGAAGCCTGCCGGAGATGAAGAACATCACGGAATTCGCCGATCCGTAGTAGGAGGTCCTCAACGTTCCGTGATCCTCCAAGTAGATCACCTCCTCCATTGGAGTGACAAAGAACCGCGATGAGTAGAGCTCGTCGACGAAGACCAGTCGGGGCATCCTGCCGAGCTCGTTCGGTAGTTCTTCGGCACGTTCATTGACCATGCTGTAGGCCAATCGGTTTCTTCTACCAAGGTTGGCACCTTCGACAAAGAAAACTGATGATGGGGCAGGCATTGTGTTCTGGATACGTGGGTGTTTTGTTCTTCTGGAGTTTTGAGGTTTCTTTGTTTGGATGTGTGGTTACTTTAAAATGCTTTGGATAACTTACTCCTCATTCTACCGTCTTTTATAACCTTAGGAGGAGCGTGTTTATTACGTTTGAATTTCAAGTGTCTGCGTTTTGAAATTTTACCGTTGCCTCATTTATTGCTTCGACACGCTATGTGTTTGTTGTTCGGGCAATAAATGCCAGAGGTTATCAGTCCTTCTCTACCTTACAATTTTCAATTTCCCGGGCTATTTCATTTTGGTCTCCTTAAGACTTGTTCCTACATCTTTGTCACATGCACTCGTGACCGTTGTGGCTAGACCGTGTGGACCACACCTCGGGCAGAGTGCGTGTGCGATAAGCTTACAGCTGTTCGGACAGCGTGGAGAGATACGAGACGTGACCGACATTTTTGGCTCATACGGACAATTGTGGACAAGTGGGTAACGTGTCTTTCGAGGGACACAGGACGCTCCCGTGATCATCGCCTTGCCAGTTAACGAGTATCTTTTTCACGAGGCTAACAGACGTCGCCGTTAACTGTGTACGTTACGTTGGGATCGAAGATGTTCATGATCGGTCTAGGGCGCCGAACATGGAAACATGTTTGTTTTCATCTCTTAATGTCTTTTGACTTTATTAAACGAGTTTTAGTTCGTTTATAATTTTCCGTATGATTAATTTCATACCTTATTGCTGGATTTTAATCTGTATAACACGGGATTTTGTAACAGAAGAGTTTCGATTTTAGAAGAAAGCTTATTTTATTGATTTCACCACATTTTACAACAAAAGGGAAAAAAAAAACACTCTACGGAGTTACATGATTTTTCAGATCAGTTACTAGTTTTTGTATATTCGCGATCTGAGAAGAGAGTCCCATACAGGCCAGTTCAATCTGCATCACTGCTGAGCTGACCTTCTTCAGTGAGGTGTCCAGCTGCTTTATTGTCTGCAGTGGTGTGCTGCCCTCAGCCGTTGCCTTGCCTTTCCTATCTTCTGCATCCTTGTTACCAGAAGGTCCTTCCTTGCTTATACGCTTCTTTCGCCGTTTTGGAGGAACCACCATATGCTCCTTCAGGCCGATGATCTTGGTCTTGAACCGCTTCTTAGGAGGTTCCTCGTCGGAGCTTGTCGGGAAAGCCCTACCGCCGATGTAACTGTTATCCTCTGAGTCAGAGGTAGTACGGGATCTTAGTGGTGAGTCCATAGCTGTGTGTGAGTTCTCAATTATTAAGTTCGGTTTATATAAGCAGAAGAAACACCGCTTAAGGGTATAAGCGACATCTCGCAATGAGTTTGGACACCTGGTGGTGAATACCAGAAACTTATCGTGGTAGGACCTATGGGCTTGATGATTGAATTTCGAGGACGAAATTCTTTTTAAGGTGGGTAGAACTGTAACGCCCCGGTTTTCCGTTTTGGAATTTATAAAGAAAATTCCGAATTTCGGTAATGGAAATAAAATTAACTTATTTTCCCTTCGGATTTATTAATTTTAAGCGGTAATATGTCGCTTTTGAGCTATGTATGACGTAAAACGAGTTTTGGGATGAAACGCGGCATACAACGTAGTTTCGGTTTAAACTACGTCGTTTTGGGGTAAAATTAAAAAAAAAAAAACCCGCGCGTTGACTGAAGTGGGTTGACCGCGCCTCAGCCCGAAACGACGTCGTTTCGGGGCTGAGCCGGCCAACCCTAAAACCCCCCTTTTCCTTCTCCTCTTTCTTCCCTTCTTCTCCACTTTTCTTTTCTCTCCTGCTCGTTGTTTCTCCACTTACTGCCGCCGCCTCAACGGCTTTGTCCTCCACCACCTTCCCCAATCACGCCTCAACGGCCATTTAACCCGAAACCTCCTCCCTCTTTCCTTCTTCATCTTTTCCTTTTCTTCTCCCCTCCAATCCGTCCCTGCAACCATCTCGCCTTCACTCCTTCCGTTCACAAAACCCGCCGCCGCCACCCTTAGCTGCATCTCCCTCCTAACGCCGCCAAGCATCTTGCGCCGCTACCACTGCAACCCAAGAGAGGGATACCAAGACGAACGCGACTACACACGAACGGCCGCGGGGCACCGCTGTCTGCTGTTATTGGGGTAAGTCGCCGGCTCGCCCTCTTTCTTTTCTTTTGATTCTTTTCGATTCGAGTTGGGTGTGTGGGATTGAACCATACCGGGTTCTGTGTTTTGTTAAATTATTGATGGTGGTTGCGGCTATATTTTCCGGGCATGTTGGGGTTCTTGGTGACGGTATTACCTCTTTTGTGTTGCTTCAGTGGCGTGTGCGACTGAGTTGTGATCGGTGGTGGTTGGACCTGTTGTGGTCTTGGCTGTGGCGCTCGGTCGGGTCGGCCGTGATGCACGGTGAGCAGGCGTGGTTGCTGCCGGACTTGTGTGCGATGACGCTAGATTGATCTAGCAGGCGAAGCGTGGACTTGGGTTGGGCAACACTCAACCGTCCCGAAGTAGACTTGAATGTTCCGGGTAAGGATCGACCTCATCTTCCGGCTTCTTGCTTGGTCTGTTTCTTTAATGGGTTCTGTGGTGATTGTGTGTTAAATTGTGGGTTTTTGCATTTCGGGTAGTCCTTGGAAACTTATTGCGGATCCTTCCTCGGTGGTGGTGGGATTTTTCCGGCGAGGACTTGACCGGAATCCGGCGAAGGTGCACTGTTCCGGCGAAGGCTCGGGAATTTTCCGGCGAAGGCTCGGGTTCTGCCAGCGGACCGTATTTCTCATTTTTACGAGTGTTAGACGGTATTATCCTTGTTTTGTCTCGGTTATACCATGTATTTAAATTTTGGAATTTTAATTGGCGAAATACATTTACATTTATATATTTAGTGGATTACGGTTCACCAGGAGCGGAGAGTTAGAGTGTGTGGCCGGGAGAACCTACCGACACGAATAGACTTTAGGTCGATTAACCTTGGGCTCGAGATGGCTTTAGGACGGTTTTAGGAAAAACCGAGCCCAAGCCCAATAATTCCAATGTGAAACTTGGATTGTTTTAAATGGACTTTAAGTTACGGACTTAGGACCTAATCACGGATAACTAAATTCACGGACATTAAGAACGGGCTCGAAGCCCAATTTCATAATCGGTAAATGTGGACCTAAGGAAGTGGGCCCTCGGCCCGGAATTTGTGATTTAAGATTTAGTGGGCTTTAGGCCCGAGAATTTGTTAATTTACTTAAACCGATGAACCTTAGATCCTTAATTGTTGGAATTATGGAAAAGAAAATATTCTTTTGGACTTAGACCCGGAAGTCTTATAATCGGATAGTTAGGGTCGGGAATTACTCGATTAGAGTATACAATTAGCTTACATACACGTTTTTATTCCTAAAATTGGTTTAGTGATTATATTATGTGCCGGTATTCAAGCACGGGAGATACCTCAGGAGCGGTAGACTCGGATCGGGAAGAAGTCATAACTTGCATTTTTGAGGTGACATTACAAGTCTTTTTATATATGTTTTGTGAATGCATGTTGGTGTGGTTTGTTTGTTTACTTGCCTTGTTTGCTACATGCGATGATTGGAATTTGTATGCCTGGTTGATCTCACATGTCTAAATTCTACATGTAAAACTGTTATATAACATGTAATACACTTTTGTGATAATATGTGGTTATGGGCCGAAGGCCCGGATGATACAGGGACACATACACACTTCCCTGAAAGACATAATGTACTTTAAACAGAAATATAAAGGTTTAATTAAGAATAAAATACTAAATTCTACTGTGGTGTCGGTTGGTAGCCCCGAGGAGGGTTGGGTACCTCGGGTCACATTATGCTGTTTAGCATGCCCAGGGGATGTAGGTGCACCCCTGGAAGACTTGCACTGGTTAGGTGTGTCTAAGTGCACCCTCAGGTAGCTAGCGGCCACTCGAGATTTATCAGTGGTTTTTGGCCTCAGAATCTACCCCTTCTGAGGTTCGACGTTTGGGTTTCACACCCTGATCTGATCAGATGCGCTACCGAGACTTGACTCACAGTAGAGGGCCCATAATAATAAAAATAATAATAATGATAACAATATGATAACGCATTGAGCTCAAATAATACGAGCTATAATACAATAAAACCTTTATGTGATGGTGTGTGATTCTGATTTGCTTGTATGCTGTACTTATGCTCGTGAACTACTCACCCTACGAGCATGACTTCACTTTCATGTATATTTAGACTTTTAATGTTCACTGAGTAGGCGACTCACATAATCGCCACCGTTGTTTTTCAGACTTAGTTAGCGTGCAGACTCACTTATACCGTCGACTCGGAGTTCAGACGCAGACACTTCAGCAGGTAGTTGTGCATCATCTCTCGGTGGGATCCATAGGGCCATATGCATGATATTTTCTATCTTGAGTATTATTATTACTTTCATCTTCCGCTGCATGTGAAATAACTCGAGATGTCATAAATATTTTATCTTTATATCGGCAGTTAGCCGGAGTTGATTTGTGATATTATGTCGGCGTGATGCCGTGATGGCTTATTATTTGTTAAGTTGGTTGATCTCGTTTATTTTTATGACATCTCGTTGTTAATACATTTTCATGGAAAATGTTTGTATGCCGAAGCATCGGTTTTTGTACCCCGGGTTTCAAGAGTATTTTGGTAACTCTTTTTCATTTAATTATTTTATATTTATTTAATTGGGGTACGGGCTTCCACACATGGCCTCCCAAAATGGCCTGGATGTAAAATATCCAAGGCCAATGTTGGGAACCAGTGAATCAAGGGATTGATCACGATATTGCAAATTCCACAAAGACAACGGTCACGACACCGAAGAATGCTATCAGCTGAGGAGGGAAATAGAGCGACTCATTAAGACGGGACACTTGCGAGAGTTCATAAAAGAAGCATGAAAGAATCCTGAAAAGGCAGGATCATGTCATAGAAGGAAAAGAGTCTGGAAGAACACAAAGGACTCGACGCCACGAACTCATGATGATCAACTGGAGCAAACCCATATCAGAAAGATTCTACTTTGACCAATCCGATGCTGGAGAAATAGAAACTTCACATGAAGATGCCATGGTGACAGAGCTAACATTGGGAACATTCACGGTAATGAGGGCCCTCGTTGATACTGGTAGTGTGTTTAATCTTGTGGAGCCAGACGTGCTAAAGAAAATGGGAATCCCGCAAGATCGTGTCCAACCAAGTAGGATTGCGCTATTCGGAGCAGGAAGGAAACAATTGGAGGTACGAGGATCTGTGCGTCTCCTCACTACCATAGGGACCCTGCCAAGAGTAGCTTCGTAAGAACAGATGTTTGTCGTGTGCGAAACAGGGACAACCTACAATGCCATCCTGGGGAGAACCTTCCTCGTGGGATTCGAGGCCGCAATTCACCAAAAAAATTTTGCAATGAAGTTCCCCATTCCGAATGGGATAGGGGTGGTAAAAGGAGACCAACAGCAGGCCAGGAAGCTCAGCAATTTGGATAATAGCGGGACCTTCTTAGGAACCATCGGGGAAGCCAGAACCTCGCAAGCAGAGGGTACCGAAATCAAGCTTACACCGACCAAAGATACGGAGGAAATTTGCGTCGACTGAGACCATCCTTTCCAGGTCACCCATAAAGGAGCTCACTTAACTGAAATCCAAGTTAAACAGCTGAAGGAACTCCTGGCCAGACAGCAAGTGCAGTTCGCCTGGGAAGGAGTGAGGATGCTAGGATTCTCCCCTAGCATTGCAAATCATTCCCTTAATGTGGATCCCCACCACCAACCGGTAATGCAAAAAAAAAGAAAATTTGCCAGGAAAAATAACGAAGTAGCACAACAGGAGGTCAGTAAGCTCCTGGAAGCCGGATATATCCGGGAAGTGTACTACCCTCAATGGCTTTCCAACATGGTACTGGTCAAAAAGTCAAACGGAAAATGCCGCATGTGTGTCGATTTTACCGACTTGAATAAGTCATGTCCCAAGGACTGCTATCCTTTGCCCCGCATAGACCAACTGGTTACAAGTACCTAACGTCGTTGGACGCCAACTCAGGGTACCGTCAAATACCCATGAACCCCGTGGACGAGGAAAAAACATCTTTCATCACCGATCGAGCAACCTACTGTTACAGGATGATGCCGTTTAGGCTAAAGAATGCAGGAGCCACGTACCAGCAGGCAATCAATCGCATTTTCGTTGCTCAGATCGGAAGGAATGTAGAGGCCTATGTGGATGATATGTTGGTGAAAAGTCGCTCCTTCGAACAGCACTTGAAAGATCTCGAGGAAGTGTTTCAGGTATTGGCCGATTGCCAGATGAAGCTCAACCCCACTAAGTGTTCCTTCGGGATCAAGGAGGCAAAATTCCTCGAGTACCTGGTAAGTCAAGAAGGGATTCAAGCCAACCCTAACAAATTGAAAGCCATACAAGAAATGCCCCCTCCCAGGAACACCAAAGAAGTCCAAGTGCTCACCGGTCGAATAGCAACACTGAAGAGGTTCATCTCTAAATCAGCAGAAAGATGCCTCCCTTTCTTTAGGATCCTGCGGAAGACCCCCACCTTCATATGGACTCAAGAATGCGAGTAGGCATTCTGACAATTGAAGGAGTACCTAACGTCCCCACCCATGCTCATAAGTCCCCAAGAAGGAGACAAGTTGCAGCTATACCTAGGGGTATCTGACGCCACTATCAACTCCATCCTGGTTGGGGAACGTCAGGGGAAACAATGCCCAATATACTACATCAGCCACGTGCTCCACGGGGTCGAAGCCCGATATCCACGCATCGAGAAGGCTGCATATGCCCTGGTCATATCCGCTAGAAAAATGAAACCTTACTTTCAAGCCCACCAAGTAGAAATTCATACGGACATGCCTCTTCGACAGACATTGCTCAAACCCGACACGGCAGGAAGAATGATCCGATGGAGTATCGAACTTAGCGAATTCGGAATCATCTATAAACCACGCACCGCTATCAAGGCACAAGCTTTAGCTGACTGCGTGGCCGAGTGTAGTTTCCTTGGCAGCAGCGAAAGTAAGGAACCTGAAATCTGGACCCTCTCAGTAGACGGAGCCTCAAATTCTTCAGGATCCGGAGCCGGGATCCTCTTGGAAAGCCCTACAGGAAGCAAGCTTAGCTACGCCCTCAGGTTCTGCTTCTCCGCCACTAACAACCAGACTGAATACGAAGCCTTGCTAGCCAGACTAAGGTTGGCTGAGCAAGTGGGGGTAACTGACCTCCGCGTATGCTCCGACTCGTAGCCAGTAGTATCTCAAAGTAATGGGCTCTATGACACCAGGGAACCAGAAATGGAACAATACCAAGCGGAAGTACGAAAGCTAGTCACTCGTATATCTTTAAAGGGAGGAAAAGTAAGCATTGACCACGTGCCCTGCCAGGAGAACACCCCCGCTGATTTCCTCTCTAAGGTAGCTTTCCTGCCAGTACTAGAGCTGCCCTCATAGGTACTGATAGAACAGCTCGATCATCCGAGCATAGAGGGCGCGCAGGAAGTGTTAACCACTCGGGAAGTAACAACTTGGATGGACCCCATCAGAGGCTATCTCGAAAAAGGAGAGCTTCCCGAAAACAGGGTACAAGCGGTAAAACTCATCAAAGCCCCTGCAACGTATGCATGGGATGGAGAGCGACTATACAAGAGAGGCTTCTCTCAATCATCGATGCTATACCTCACCAGGGACGAAGGCAAATCAATCCTGCCAAGGCACCTGCGGGATGCATATCGGGATTAAAGCTCTCACGCGACACCTATTGAAAAAGGGATATTACTGGCCCAACATAAAGGAAGACGCAGAAAGACTTGTAAAAACATGCACCCAGAGCCAATACCATGGGAGCATCCCCAGGAAGCCTCCAACTACGACAACAGAAATCTACGCTCCACACCCCTTTGCCTATTGGGGAATGGACGTCTTGGGACCTTTCTCGAAAGCAACTGGAAAATGGAAATTCATTCTAGTGGCTGTCGACTACTTCACCAAATGGGCAGAAGCCGAAGCCCTCGCGACAGTTACCGCCAATTAAGTCATTACTTTCGTAAGGAGAAATATCTTCGCAAGATTCGGGGTGCCCTTCATATTTATCACCGACAACGGTACCCAGTTTGATAGTCAAAGGTTCCGGGCCTTTTGTCAAGAATACGGTATAACTCAGAGATTCACTGCGGTTAGTCACCCACAAACCAATGGGCAAACCGAGGTTACCAATAGGATCCTCTTAGGCAGAATCAAGAAGAAAATAAAAGGGGTGAAGGGAAGATGGCCCAACGCACTCGAGGAAGTCCTTTGGGCTTATCGAGTCACTGGAAAAAAACACCACGGGGGAATCCCCCTACATGCTGGTATATGGAAGCAATGCCGTTACACCAGTGGAGAAGCTGGTCATGACACCCAAGGTGCAGAACTTTCAGGAATATCACAACCAGGAAAACCTCAAAGCCGAGTTGGATCTGGTGGAAGAAACTCGCAAAACAGCCTCCCTCAAAGCTTCCCTTCACAAAATGAAGGCAGCCCAGTTTCTTGACTCCCGGGTTAGAGAACGAGCTTTCAAAGTAGGGGACTTCGTCATTAGGAAAATTAAGGCTACAAGCCAAGCTACACGCATGGGAAAACTTGACCCCAAATGGGAGGGACCCTACCGTGTGGCTCGAATCATACGCAAGGGTACCTATCACCTTACAAGGAATTCTGGAAAATTCCTCCCTCATTCATGGAACGGGAAAAACTTGAAACTCTTCCATCTCCCTAATGGCATCACCGGTCAGGAGTCCACCCCCAATAAATGAAGGAAACACTCATTTGCGCGCTTGAACCGTCTTATGATGTTTTGTACTGCGAGGACCATGATACAATTCTCGCGAAAACCATTGTAGAAGCTTTATTACTTAAATAAAAGACTTCTTTGCTTCAATATGTGCTCATTATTTACAAGGCACACTAAGGGAATGGCTTTTATAAGAACCCTAATCTCACAACGTGCTCATTATTTACAAGGCACACTAAGGGAATGGCTTTTATAAGCACCCTAATCTCACAACATGCTCATTGTTTACAAGGCACGCTAAGGGAATGGCTTTTATAAGCACCCTAATCTCACAATGTGCTCATTGTTTGCAAGGCATACAGAGGGAATTGCTTTCCTCAACACCCTCATCTCACCCTGTGCCCATTGTTTATGAGGCACACTAGGAAAATGCCTTTTTAGGCGCCCTACCTGTTCTTTGCTTACAAGGCACACAAGGGGAATCGCTTCCCTAAGAACCCAGCTCTTTCAAACATGCTCACAATATGCAAGACACCCAAAAGGGAAGCTCATCCTCAAGGATGCTTCCCCAGAAAGAAGACGGCTTATAAACGTCCCTACACCTCTTTGAGCATTCCAGAGCATCAAGTGGATCCCCTAGGATCCCGGCCGCACAGAAACCATACGACCCTACATGCCTCAAGCGAGGATTCGCGCTATGATGAGTAAGGAGCACCCACTGCTTGGGGGCTACCCACCTACAGAATTGCGCACCTAAACACCAACCCCTAGAGCAGGGCTACAGAGTCACTAGAAAAGGAGGGAACAAATCTTCATAAAATAGGCACATGCGAATGATAAAGAAAGAAACCATAGTTCATACATAATTAGGCCATAATGAGGTCCTGAAAATATGCAAAAGGGTTGAAAACCCAAAGGCAAAAGGGGGTTTTTGCAGCCCATCAGAGCATGGTCACAGGACCATCAACGAAGCTAAAAACATAAATTAACAGTCCAGGTACATTCGAAACGGGCGAAAGCCAAACAGGCAAAACAAGGCTTTTTCACCCTAAGCTTAGGATAATTAAACAGGAGGAAGCTGACCCTCCTCCACCATAGGATCCTCCAGGGGAGCAGGAACATCAGGGGGAGGCACACGGGAAGTGCCTTCTCCAACAACGGCAGCAGCAGAGGCCGAGAACAGCTCCTCAGCAAGACCTTCAAAGCAAGCCTCCTCGTCTTCTTCCGAAGGAAGGATAGAAGAGATGAAGGACACGTCAATATCAGGGAACCTCAACAAAACCTCATGGCGATGCTTCGCTGCCAGCTTCTCCATACACTCCAAAGTATAGTCAACAGAAGCATCCACCACTGTTTTGAGGTCCGACCTCCCTCTCTAGAAGGGAAACCTTCCCCTTAGCCTTCTCTAAGTCCTGCTTTGTCACAGAGGTTGTGCAGGCGCTCATTCTCTTTCCTCTCCTCAAAGAGCTTCTTCTCCAAATCATTGCGATCCTTCCTCAGCTGAGACACTCTGTCATACCACATGCGAAAATAGAAAAAGGACTGCACAAGATTGTCCTCAAAAGTATGGAAAGACAAGGGTAAGAACAAACCTTCAGGGTCTCGGAGGCTTGCTCCACCAGAACCTTCTTCAAATCATCATCCCAACATTTTTTCATCGCCCCGGACTCCAGAACACTTGTTTAAAATACCACAGTATGCGTTGTAGCCACTCCTCACATCATAGGGTTCCAGCAAAGCCTCGCTGAGAGCCGGGAAGCTCAACTTATGAGCCTCGGAGGAAGAAAGGGGTTTTGACCCACTGGATCCTCTCGGAGCGGAGGTCAGAGAGCCACCCTCTTTATCGCCCCTACGGGAGGAACGATGGGGAGTGACGGTCTTTTCACACTTCCCCTTCTCCAAAGCAGGGGTACGAGTGGACTTGGGGGCCAATCGGGAAGCCTTTGGCAGAAGCTCCACCAGGGAGGGAGACGCCTTCCTCTTCGCCTTCGCCTTCAGGGAAGTGGCCATCGCAGAGCGACCACGAGTATTGCCATAAGAACAACCACCCACCATTTCAGCAGAATCAGGCTCAATGTTGGAAGCATTTTGATCTGCAAAAACCCAGCCAAAAGTCAGTCAAACGTAAACACAAATCCTAATCCATCCGAGACCAATAAAATGAAAAAAGAGGAAAACCCAGAGGCAACCTTTCACCACAGCCATGACCCCACGAGTTAGAGAAGAGAGGTCATACGTACTCTCATCCAAGCTTAGGGTATGAAGGAAGCCCTCCTCCTCCGCGGACAAAACAGGAGCTCCTCCCAGGGACCTCTCTTGACGGACTATCTGATTCTTAATACCTAGCTCAGATGCTATGGTACCTTTGTGTAGACCTACCTGTATCAAATCCCCCTTGAAGTCATCATGGGTCATTTGGATGCCACCAAACCGCTTACAGGGAAGCTTGTTCCTCTGAACACAGTAATAAAACACTCCCTCATTTGATTTCATTTGGAAAAGCCTCCTAAAAACATTCACCGAAGCCAGGACCCCTTAAAACCACAAAAATACTGAAAAGCTAAAAAGTGCAGCCAAGCATTCGGAAGGATCTGAATAGGAGCCACTTCTAGAGCTCTTATCAGATCCAAAATAAACCTACTCAAGGGAAGCATCAACCCCTATTCATATACTTTCTTGAACAACAAAAACTCCTTTGGGGAGGGGGCTTCCTCACAAGAGGCCCCATCGCTCGCCGGGATAACAAAAAAGTCCTCAGCCCCACAAGTGCTCAAAAAAGTAGACGAAGCCATGAAATCAAGAAGAAAGAAGATTTTGAGGGAGTCGCAGGTAAGAAGCGAAAAGAAGAGAGCAATACCAGAAACTTAAATGGCAAAGGAGAGTAAATGCGATGTGGTAAACCGAGGGGGCAGCCAGGGTTAATAAAGAGGCAACCTTGAAGGGGTGTCATCCCTCCCCTTACCGATGAAGAGACAGAGAACGAAGAGGCGCAAACAGTCGCCGACGCCTCGGGAGAAGACGTTAGCCAGCAAGGAGGTGACACGCGTGGGAGATTTGAAAAGAGACATGCTTTACCTAGCCTAATTATGGGTTAACTGACATCCAATGAAGTTACAATTCAAAATCATGAAGGTTAAGGGACAGTGGGCAAATGGGCGATGTCAAGGTTTAGACCTGACCCCCATTTGGGGGGGCTACCTGATATGGCCTAAGAAATTAAGCCCAATGATTCCCTCCAGAACAGCTACTAACAAAGCCCATAGACTCCTGAGCCCATACCTCCAACTAATGAAAAGGAAAGGCGGTGACCACAATAAGCGTGGGCTCAACGGAAAGCAAAGAATATGGGAAGCAAGTATCATGATTCCCTTCTTGTATTACAAGGGCCCCTTACTCTATAAAAGGGGATATTCATAACTGGCCAAATCATGGCAAATTGTACACAAAACACAATTTCCATAATTAACGAATATTTCCCCATATTAAAAGCACAAAGAATCTTGAAAACGACACAAGTAAATACTACTTGATAAATAATCGCAAATCCCTGCAATAAACAAACAAAAAATAATCTCACTTGCTAAGATAATGGTCAAACACCGTGGCAATAAAACCTCAAATTTATTCTGAATTCTCAATGTCACTGTGGTTAAATTTCAGCACATAATCGAGCTATTTATAGTAGCTCAAGTCGACATAAAAGAATACCATTAGTCTGAAAAAAAAAAAAAAACAAAAAGCCACAACCCCAATCCTATTTGGACTAGTTTTTTTTAACTAGTCAATTAAATAGGCCCACAAAGAAGCCCATGACGCTAAACAATGATAGAAAATAAAACCCTCAAGTCGGCAAAAGAGTAGTGACTTTAATAGATAGTTTGCCAACTTGAAGTTAACAACAATAACCCAAGCCAGACATTACTTAATTAAATAATAGAATAAAGTTCAAGCGAATTAACCCAAGACGACATTTAGACCAAACAGCTCATTGACATTTACTTAAATAATAATAATTAATATGCTTCCCACGTTGACTTTAAGTTTGGCTAAATGTAACTCTCGTCTTGTTATCTCTAAGGTGCATATATGTAACCGTCTCCTTAAGCTTCTCTCTAAGATCTTCATCCCTTCTTAAATTTCTTGTGAGAATGAATTTTGGACATGATTCTGACAATAAGCTTCCCATGTCCATTCTTGTCTTTGTCACTATACTTCTCATTGTCGCTTCCAACGTAGCCTTTGCATGCACTATTTTCCAAGCCTCCATGCTTGCTTAGGTGATTTGCATCATTCTCTCCCTCCTCAAAGCGATTCGTCCTCGAATCGAGTCCTATGTAATCAAAAGGAGAAAATTCAGCAACATTGAAAATAGTATCAACACTATACTCACCTTGCGAACCAAATGCTATGCATGCGCCTAGCTTCTCCCCCGGATCGAGCAACATGTGACTATCATTCGTTTGTTCCTTCCTAAAGAATAACTCAAAAGTATGCATAGCAAGTAATTTTATGTGGATGATAATCAATACAACAAGCATATAAAATTACTCATCATGCTATCCAATTTAGGTATTACAATCATAGAAAAGGAATTTAAAACTTGATGCTCCCTTTTAGTTATAATTGTCGCCCCATGTATATATCCAATTTCCCCTAGGCCAGCAATCCTTTAGGACAAGCATCCCTAAATTCCTGCAAAAAAACAACATCAAAACTAGAAAGACAAGGGTTAAGGTTTGCTTTAAACTAGGCTTCCTTGTACAAAAGTACAAACAAACGTTTCTTTTCATCAAATGCAACCCTCACATCTCTCTCATTTTACCCTTATAACACAATTTTTTTAGAGGCTTCTTTTCTCTCTTTTCTTCTCTCCACTAAGTCGATTCCTCTCTCTTTTCTCTCAATGGTATTATCGACATTCCCTCTCTTATTTTCACTTTTATTTTCTTTTGAGCCCTCTTCTCTTTTTACAAGGCCCTCAACCTTCCTCTCAAGCTCTCCTTTTGCAAAATTTTTAAATATATATCAAGAATTTTTACAATGTACCTGGTAAACACCCCAACTTGTACAATTCTTTTGGAATTTTTGGTTTTAAGTCTGAAAAAATTATTAATTGTGTAGATAAGCTTCCTCTCAAGCTCTCCTTTTGCAAGATTTTTAAATATATATCAAGAATTTAGTATTAGACTACTCCTTAAAATTAAAATAATTTTCTCCACCCTCTAATTTAAATGAAAAATTAGGATGGATCCAGGAGACTGAAATGTATTGTATCAGAAAAGATGGGAAAATTTTAAAAGACTCAAACCCTTAACCAATCAAGTATATAGCGAGACAATAAACCATTGAGCTATCTTGTAATTCATGATATATTATTACCATATATATAAAAACTTAAATTCTAGGGCGGGCCTGGCCCCCTTACTTCCCCCTATATCCGCCCCCTACCAGCAGCGCCGCCAATTCCTTCTCCTTACAAGCGTCGACCAGCAATATGTCACCAACAACTCTGTCGCCGGGCCGCACGGCACACCACCACCAGGTCATCCTTTGCCTCTCTTTGCCTTGAATGCATCGGCATTGGGCCGTTGGTTGCCGCGTAGTAGGTGGTGGAGGTGCCTTTGACAGTGTTGGTTGTGGCCTTTTTGGTGGTGGGATTGAAACCATAGGTGGGGTGTTCAAGGCGTTTGTGTTTTCTTAAAAAAACCTTTTAAAAAAATTATTCTCCTAAAAAATCTTTAATATTAAAAAATTATACTCCTCCCTTACTCCCTTAAAAAAGATGGAATAATATTAAAAGATTCACCCATCCTGCGATCCGCTGTCAGTGTCAATTTTGGATTGGCTAACCTGCTATCAAAGGTAAAAATGACATAAACTTAACTTGCGGATTCTTTCCGGTTCAAAGACAGAATCTTTGGAAAAAATATTTCAAAGGACACGAAATACATTTATCTCGAAAGAAAACTGGTGAAGACAACAAGGCAATAATTTTGATAAATTCCTTCTCATGGAGGGTAAGTGGGTAACCAAGTTATTATGATATAACTAAGTGGTGAGCATAGAAAAGAAAAGAAAACGATAAAGGATTGAAAGCCCAAATAATTGGTGATTTGCAAAACCGAAGAAGAAAAATATGTCTTCTCCTTCTCCTTCGACGGCAATAGATCCTCCTAATCCAGAGGCAGTCAATTGTGGGAGGGGTCCAGGTTCAGCTTCAGCGCCGCCGGTGGCAATCCCTCTGACGTGGCCTCCGGAGGGGGAGTTGAGTGTGGAGTGGGTAAAGAGCCTGACAGCAGCATTGGAGTGGGCATCAAGAGCACTGCCGCCGGCGGAGTTGTCATCGGTGGTGCCGGTGGTCTCAGTGTTCGACCCTCTGGTGCTGACAGCCTCCAAGATCCTTCACAAGGAACCCAATTGCGTCCGCATTGACGACTGCAACAGGGCCTCCTCCTCCTCCTCCTCCTCCTCCTCCTCCACCAGGGTTGTTGTGGTGGGTGACCTCCACGGCCAGTTGCATGATCTCATCTTCTTACTCTCCCAAGCTGGCCTCCCCTCCGAGGACCGCTTCTTTGTCTTCAACGGTGATTATGTTGATCGTGGAGCTTGGGGCCTTGAGACTTTCTTGATCTTGCTGGCTTGGAAGGTGATCAATCCTTTCTACTTCTGAGATTCTGGTTGAGTTGTTGTTTCACTTCTTTTTTTTTTTTTACATGGCGTGTGTGTGCTTGATTTCTTCATCATTTGATATGTGAACATGATTTTTGTGTGGTGGAGTGGAATAATATATATTTCTCTTTTGGGTTACCTGTTGCCACTGCTACTACTAGGTGTTGTTGCCGCATAGGGTGTTTCTGCTTCGTGGGAATCATGAATCCAAGTACTGCACATCTGTTTATGGGTTTGAGAGGGAAGTTTTGGCAAAATTTGGCGATAAAGGTAAGCATGTGTACCGCAAATGTCTGGGATGCTTCGAAGGCCTTCCCTTGGCCACTATTATAGCTGGGCGTGTTTATACTGCTCATGGAGGACTTTTCCGCAGTGTCTCCCTCACTCCCTCTAAAAGGTCTAAAGGCAAGAAGAACCGCAGGATAAGCTTCAGTCCCTCCCTCAACGCCTTGTCCCTCGGTTCCTTTGAGGAATTGTCTAAAGCACGAAGATCTGTTCTTGACCCTCCCTGGGAAGGCGCCAACTTAATTCCTGGGGACATTCTTTGGTCAGATCCATCAATGAAACCTGGATTATCGCCAAATACAGAGAGAGGCATTGGTCTCTTGTGGGGACCTGATTGTACTGAGGACTTCCTTAAAAAATTCCAGTTAAAGGTTTGTCCCATCTTGGTTACTTCTCTCTCTCTGTTCTTCCCCTCTACAATTCAGACCTGTAATTTTCGAATATTTTTAATGAAACACACACTGGGAAACATAGATCCATTTTCTCTCCCTGCAATGGAAAAATAATGCTCTATTCATTTGTTTTCCACATTTCACTCTCTCAGGAGTTACTTAAGATAAGAAAGAAAACCTTGCATTTACCATCATCATGCTAAAGTTATCTATTGTTGTTGCTTTAGCTAATCATCAGATCCCATGAGGGTCCAGATGCGAGAGAAAAGAGGCCGGGTCTTGGGGGAATGGACAAAGGATATACAATCGATCATGTTGTGGAGTCGGGAAAGCTGATCACTCTGTTTAGTGCTCCAGACTATCCACAGTTTCAGGTTTCTTCACCCTTTCATCCTTATTTTATTTCTATATTTTGGACGCATATCCTGCTGTTTTGATGCAAAAAAGACAAACTTTTGCTGACTTTCCAAAGGAAAAAGAGGAAAATATTTAAGACTTTTGCACCCTTTCTTAGCAACTCTGACGTATTTATGTCCAAGTGCTTTTATGTCCATATTGGTGTTTTGTTGATGCAATCTCTCATCTGTTTTGAGTTTAATTTTGAATGAACGCTAGTATAGCTTCCATATAGAATCTGATTCGTCTTTATTTCTGCTTTTAACGGGTAATATAACTTAGATTGCAAACTCGTTGATGGGGACAGTGTTTTATGGGCAAGTAGTGGGGATTCATGATAGCATTTGCGAGAACTAGTACACCTGGGATATGACAACTTATCATCTCTTTTGATAGGTTTCATCCACATTGGATATGTATTCATACTCTAGGTACAGCATTTTCGAATACTGCACTTCACACAAGGAAACACTTACATGTTTGTTATGGCAATTATTTTTGTAGTATTTTAATGGAACCAGGTCAAATATGCTACATGATAAATTTTCTATCCATCTATTGTTCATGCATGCGCATGGCTAATGTGTGCCTATGGTGTGGTCATTTATTTGAGTTTGTGGAGTATACCTGTATGTGTTTGTATGAGCATCACTGTGATTTTCAGCAAACCAAGATATTAAAGATTTCCCGTAACTAGTAAACTTAGACATCAACTAACTTCTGTCATCTTCATCATGTGCATTGCCTGTAATTATTATTCCTATCAACGAGATCTGCAACATACTAATGTTGATGAAGAGTGCATTTTCATCTCCCACGATTAAGTATAATTCTAAGCACACCTTGGGACCTCCTTTTACCATTTTCTAGACACTTTCTTGCTAAATTATTTGAAGTTTCTGCTATGGCTTTTCTCTCTTTATTGATAATTGCTACCAGATTGGCTGTATTACTGATCTGTAACTCCAGTAGCAAGCCTGCAGTGTAGATCTTAACTTACGGGCATTACAAAGATCGGTTCTAGCAAAACCAGTGCCTGTTGAACATTTAAAACCCTACATCTGGTTTTTGGCAAAACCTAAATCACGAGAAATACATCCTTGGACTGGTTTATTTACTAGGCATCCTAGAACTGAGAACAAAGCAATGGAAAGGAAAGGGGGATAGTGGATTGGAAGAACCCTAATGTATGCCCCGGGAAGTATTATTCGAGTAATTTAGAACTTACAGGTATAGGTCAGTATGTGACATGGATGTAGGTGCTTAAAAATCGAATCTTATGATAAGACTAACTGTATTGGGTAGTGTCTGCCCTGCTTCACAGTGGTTAAAACTGGATTGATATTCCAGTGGCGTCTTCGGTGTGTATGGGGATTTTGCAATATATTTCTACTATTGGATTCGGGTAGAGAAGGCCATATATATTTTTCCTGTTTTAAACTGCGTGTTTTTGATTGAAGAATGAGCTCAGAAGTTTGTCACTGATTTAAGTGGTATACTTACAGTTCAGAAGAATTAGATGGAACCCATTCTCCTTTACAGATATGATGCTCATGGTGGAATGGCACAAGAAATACAGAAAACAGATTCCTTGCATCTTGAGAGATAAATTAGCAGATGATCTCTATCAAAACACTAACGGATTCCATATGATTGTGAACCAACAACCATACTAGGTTTTCTTGACTGAATACCAGACAGTTAGCGTCACGCTCCCTTCAATTGGACTGACAAATTACTTTGTGATGCAGGCAACAGAGGAGAGATACAAAAACAAGGGGGCATATATTGTTCTGAAACCCCCTGATTTTGATAATCCCGAGTTCCACAGTTTTGAAGCAGTTACCCCTAGACCAAAGGTACGGATATGATTTGTAAGAAATATCCAAAATAAATAATAATAAACATTGCAGGCGAATCCTCGGTCTGTGTACGAGGGATAGTTTGCGAACGTAGTTCCTTTCGTTCTATTCCATTCTGTGTGAATCAATAGTACTACTCATCTTTCTAAGGCTGTAATTGAAAATAAATTGAAAGCTACTGTTTCTGATGCATGTTTCAATGTGTTATTGTAATGCAGGCGAGCCCATATTATGACTTTGAAGAAGTGATCGACTCTGACGAAGAATTGGACTTGGCATCGATGGTGAACACTTCATAAAGCAAGGTCTTCCCTAGTTTTTTTAGGAAGTTCTGGATGCTCATTCTTAATCTGGGCATGTACTTTCTTTCCCATCTTCCAATTCATTTATCGCGTTGACACATCCATCATCATCAGCTGCCCTTTGGAATTGTAGAATAACTTCATAGAGTACTGAAATGGTTGTTGTCTTCGTTGTTGTGATTCCTTCTGTGCATGTGACTTGCACTAATCCTGGTATCTGATTTGTTTTTTACTCCCGACTTCATCTAAACATACAATTTTTGGAAAACAGTGTACCGATTGATTTATTAAGTTGAAATGATTCAAGAAATTAATAAAAATCGCTATGTTTATTGAGCGAGCAACTTGACTATTTTATGCGCCTCGATTTTTTTCCTGTATTGGGCATACTTGCATTTTTTTGGTGAATAAATGTTGCAAACAGTGACTGGCTGAGACCCCCGGAAACGGTTACATACAATAGAATGCGTTGACTTCTACAATCTCAATCCGATCGCAAAGGGAGTTTAATAAAATATGAACGATAATGAGGATTAAAAAATATACTACCACAGTTAGGTATTCATATGAAGAAGCTGACGGAAAGCCTAAAAGACCGAAAGAAACTCTCAGAAAAGCAGCGTCCAACCCCTATGGTATCCACATTCTCAAACTCTCTAATGATCTGTTGCCTGACAAATACACCCATGTAATTGGAAACTAAACATGGGAGAAACCACTCGGCTGTTCCCGTCCGCTTCATGCAAGCTGCCCTTCCAGCAGACGGCATTGAGGATAGGGACCAAGATTCATATAAATATTAGCCTGACCGCTCAAATGGAACACGAACTAACAGTTGACCATGAAGGGTAACCACAGCTGAAGTCTGATGTGGGTCAATTCTTGAGGGCAAGCTAACCACCTGGACATAAAAAGAAAAACAGTTAACAGTTTAGCCTTCTCATCAGTTAAGAAGAAGTGACTTGACGAGATTATCCCAAACCAAAACAAATGTATACACACCTTCTTGAAAGCTGTGACGCCCCAGGGATTTTCAGGATGTTCAGGTTCACCGCTAATAACAAGGCGCCCAGCTGGATCCGATTGAACGCGCACCTGTATTTTTATAAAAAAAAAAGTGCGAATATTTTCTTTTGTTTTTTTCCGAAGCAAAGGCAAAATATCACAAGGACAAATAGCAAGTCTGAATATCACATATTTACTAGGAAGCAAACAATGGTAGATGGACAACAATCATTTTTTCAGCTGCAATCTAATGTTACCCCACAACCTCGGACCCTTGAAAGATTAAAAAACTTCTGGTGGGGAAAATTTAACACCGACACAACTTTGCTAATTAACATCAACCGAAATATACAGCTAAGGCCCAGAGACCATGTGTGGTGCAGTACTACTATTTGTTGGTAATGAATTTGGCACTCCATAATTTACACTGTTTCCTTGCTTCATCTCTTTCTCTCTTGACACTTGGTGTGTCATAAATTGAAGTTGACAAGCAATATAAATGGAACTTGGCCTCTACTCCCATCCTTTATGATGCTTTCATGTTCTGGTGTTATGCCACAAAAAAATATTCCAACCACTTCATAATCTCATCTCTATACAAGACACTAGAAGGGCCCAGCTACTGTTAAGTTCCACATAACATGCCCGCAATGTAATGGGACCCGAAAAGTAACTTCCAATATCATGATACTGAAAATAAACAATCTCAGGGATTATGAAGCTCACCTCCTCACGAAGAAGCCCTGGAACTAGAGCATATACTTCATAACTATCTTTCTGTACAGAATGTCAATTCCAAGTTAGAACTAATACTCTTTCTATATTTCTTTTAATTCAGCCAGTGAAACAGGAACTTACAGTTCTTTGTACATTGATCTTTACCCAATCAGCTGGTGGACCAATGTCAACCACCTCAACATCAACTCTGGTCAACAACATTACCAAATTCAACCACTCAACATTATTCTAACACAGTAACAAACTTAAATACTTGGTACCAAAAGAAACTAAGAAGAATCTTAACTGTGGACCAGCTGGTTTGGAGCGTGCAGCTTTGACAGTGTCCTCATCATAAGTCGGTTTCTTACGCTTAAGTAAACCTGAGCCAGTACACAAGATGAACAGTTAGATTGTTACCAAGTTAAAAGTTATCAAACAAATAATAGTCTAGATGTCTTTTACATTCAAGAACTCTGTTGAAAACAGGGAAAGTATATGGTAACCAAGCAAAGCATCACCACTTGGAATATTATTTCCTTACCAAGGTTTTTAAGCTGTTTCTCACGTTTTTGCGAAGAAATAGAATTCTTATCCTACCAAATACAACCAAAACATACTGATCAGAACATATTACACCATGGTTACGAGATAAGGCAAGAGCAAAAAAGTAGAGATGTTCACAAATCAAATAAACAGACCTTAATAATTGGGTAGCTGACTTCGCCATTGTCAAGAAGACGTTCTGAGTGCCAACCTTGCATAGCACGTGCCGCGGCGTCCCTGCGTGCCCTCCCCGATCCAGAAGCTTGATAACTAGCCTGCAAGGAGTGATAGCAAATATCAACAATTACTAGCAAAGACATGGTCAAATGAGAATCAGATATATGATGAACAATTCTTGTGTCAATAAAGGCGAGTAATAACTTCAATGCAGATTTCAATGTGTGTATTTCATTTATGTTAAATCACAAATCATTTTTCACTAGTAGGAGAACCCAGTTCATGCAAGATGATTGTTTTAAGAACTGCATTATTTCACTTGAAGATATGATGCAATAGAAGTTACTGCCAATTATAAGACCATACACAAGTGAGGTTTTTCCTACAGGAAAAAGTGTTAAACAGTTTGCACGCAGACCAAAAACACAAAAAAGGAAAAATAAAATTTTCCTTCAATTACACAGAAGCAACAAATCTATAAATGGTGATCTACATGTAATATCCTACTCAGTCATGATTATGATTCTGCGCAAGAAGGTCAGCAGTCTGCCACAGTAGCACCAGGGGCAAGCTAAAACCTGGAAAAGAGGGCAAGTTGAATGGCAAAAGTTTGGCAAGAAATGATTCTCACTCCCTATTATGAGTTGGAAAAAACATTAGCTACCTGCCCATCATGAATTGATCAGAAAGCATCTAAAGAGGCATTAAATTCATTAATAAGTTAATTAGCTGTCAACCTTTTAGCCTCTTTCTTCCAACAACTTCCATACGGAGCTATTTGTGTTCTCTTATCCTTTTGGTTTGATACTGAATATATATCATAAAGTTAAAAACTTGCAATACTGTACTCCTAATGTTGTAACTTGGCCAGTACATATAAAAAGCAAAAAGAAATGTAAGTCTAAAGGTGGTTGCTAAGAAAGTCCATTCCACACCCTGCACTTCAATTTTGACCAATTGCAAATCTAACTTGACCAAATGAATCACTTAAGCAAAATCTGGCAACTCATCCACCAATTAATGCACACACGAAATTTTTCCAAGACCTCCTTAAATTAAGTTTACTATAATGAAGTTTTCAGACCTATTAACGACCTCTTATTTAACCTAGCTTGTCATTAGCATAAATTTAATACAAAGAGATCTTAATATCATTGCATGGCAGTGGTAAGGAAAATGCTTGATCCACCGACTTTCTGTACCAAAACCTTATACCAACTGAATAGTTTGAGTGATGAAATCCAAAAAGTGATAGTGGCGGACCACAAAGTGATGAGGCCATTCATCACGTGCCAAGCTTGACAGCGTAACAATTCTGTACAAATTTGTTGGTATATGTAGCACTACTCTAGTGGTAATTGGTGAATAAATAGCCAGGTAGGTTTTGGCCAATTCAGTTGGTCCAAACTAGCAATTCCATTGACCAAAGTACCTGCTCAATTGACCTTAAACAAGGTTGCAAGTCAAATTTGACCAGAATCAAAAGAGACTAAAATGTGTTTTTCTGCCTTTTTCTTTACTGGTATTGGGGCCTATCAAGCATACCAAAATGGAGAAAACTGAAAGTAAGATATCAAAAGCAGTCAAAATGATATGAATATAATAGTCCTATTAAAAAGAATATGTAACCAGATTCCAAGAAAAATAAATTGTGATACAGCCTACATCCAAATAAATATTAGTAGTATTGCTTATACTTCCTTAGAATATTAAGTGGCAATGGCATCCGTGCCTCAATACCTTAGCTTGGTGGAAGTGTTTTGTCCCAAAGATAAAAAGAATTGACAAATCTCATATGGCAGACAGCAAAAATATTTTACTGGCAAATAGTCGGACTATGTATTCATGGACATGCTAAAGATGAGTTAAAGAAACATTCAGGAGTTAAAGAACCATTGAGCTATTCAGTACTCGGCAAAAGTAAAGTAGTCCTTGTCCTTCAGTCTTGGAACATAAATCAGTTTTAGAAAATTAGACCTTAAGCAACTTTGAACATAAACACTGCTCTAGCAAAGGACAAAACACAGACACTCATAACCGTGAATAAAAATATAATCAGTTTGTCAGCCAAACTTGGAAGCACATGCCCCAATAGCAAAGAAAAGGGATGTTCAGCAGTTTTTAGAAACCACTATTTTTCAATATATGAGGTCAGATATTTACCTGATTATCCACAGTCATCGGCTCTGAATTTGAGGCAACAGGTGTATTAAGCTCACCACTACCTGTTTTATATCTTTCATAATCAAGGAGCGCCTGATGACACACAAGTAGAGGACAATATTAACTGATATAGGACGTAGATATTTGTTACTTTAACAAAACTCACCGTGTAAGAGTACACTCAGCTGTAGTTAGAGGAGGATAGGTAAGAAAATATATGGCAGAGAAATGTTGCTCCCTTCTTTCTGGATTTTGGAAAGAATTCTCAAAGACACAGAAGGCAAATTGCTTTGACTATTATACCATATTTAATTTTACACATATCTCTATTTTGTATACATCAATCTTAATAGTAAATGATCGCTTGTAAATTCTCACATTTTGAAGATGCTTCTAAGTCTGGTTGTAAGACTAAACTTGCAGAAATCTATGCAGAGTCCAACCTGCAGCCTCAACTTACATGGAAAACCAGCTGCTAAGCTCCTCTGCTAAGAAGTCAGTTCATTTCACATACTAGTGGTCTTCTGCTATGCATCAACGTCTGTTAAGTGCTATTAGCCATTTTAATTCATTTTCAATTATTTTTTCACTTCCAAAATTTCATTGACAACCTTTTCTACTCCCATCAGTTTCCTCTTTCTATTTCCATTTGATTCCTATATGTCCTACATCCTATTTCCCTCTTCCGAGAAAATGATTCTTCCCATATCTAACAGCATTTTAGTTTTAAAAAAATACGAAGAAAGTAAACACTAAAACAGTTTGATTTAGATTTTTCAATCCCACTTCAGAATATTCTAGACCTATTAATGTTTTCCAGATGAAAGTATGAATACAAAAGCATACTATCTCCAACATGAAAGCACCAACTTAAGGCTCAGATATTTATAGGAAAGGCATAGACAATCACATCTTCAGCTAAAATAAGTAGTGTTGGCACAAACATAGTTACTGCAACCATATTTCATGTCTAGCCAACCAAAAAATACCTTCTCATAAAACCCTCGAAATGTCCATGAGACAGTTGTACATGTCCTGCAGAAGGAATAGAAAAAATTGGTAACTACATAGCCCAAAAATGCCTCATAAACAACAGAACTACATATTATACACTAGTTTATCAATGATTCATGACAAATAAAACCATACTCTGAACTAAGCACATAAAAAGGGTATTAGACAACAGATTCAAAGATATAAAGGTAACTATGAAAAACATTTCCTTACTTTGGGGGCTTAAAGGACTCTCCCACTTGTCGCCACAACTTAAATGTAGTTACCTATTCAATAAGGAGAGAAGCCATTATAGGCATATGCCCTCGAAAGATCCAAAACAATTTAAGGGAAAAGTCCAAAAGACAAACAATTCAGAAATACAAAAACAGAAGATTGGCCCACATGAAGCTTAACTCATAGAAAAATCATAACCAAACAAAATAAAAATGAATTTTCTATGAGCAACAACTACGAAATTTTATAGATCCATAACTGGAGGGAATTCGCATTAGAATAGAAAATTGACACGAAAGATGTAAGTGAATATACTTATAGACAATAAATGCCTAATGCCCAGCTACAGATAGCCATATACATCACAGGTATACTTTGTCTATAAACATGTTCTACAGATGCATCATCCACATAAGTGAGCTGAGAGGGTTTTTTGCTTCATAACAGTTGAAAAAGAATACAGCACAAGTGAGTAAGATTGTTAATTGCTCCTAATCAAATGATGTACTTTCATGCATTCATTGCACTTCTTTTTTTCCTAGATATATATGTTGTTAATTTCTCCTAATCAAATGATGTACTTTCATGCACTCATTGCACTTCTTTTTTTCCTAGATATATATGTCGCATGAGTTCCCTTCCAATGAGTAGTATCTACGAAATTATACAAATTTATGCACCTGGATAAACTTCAAAGAATTAAACAGTCACATATTAAACCTGGTAGCAGGTCAAATCATCTCTTACAAATTGTGGCATTCATAAGTAACAATCAATTGATGGCCAGAGGCCTATAGCAAAATTACCATACTATGTAAATTAACTTTTTTAAGGGGCAGGGTGCTTGACCCTAAGCTTGTAGTTCCAACATAATTCCGTTCATTAAGTTTACCAATGGAAAACCGATTGCCACTCATTATTTCAAAGATAAATGCCAGGTAGAAAATGTTAGTATGAATTTGTGGGAGAGAAAATGCATACCTTGTCATAGCCACCTAATCTCATCACAGATCTCCATAGCCTTACACCATGAGTAAATAAAGTTAGCTCAAAAGGAATGCATTCCACATAAGGCATTATTCACAAAGAGGTACAAAATCTGACAACAACTAAACTTACTTAAGGCAATTTAATCCCTCTCCATAGAACTTTGGAGGTTTGAACTCCATGCTCCTCTCCCTAAAAAAATTATGAAGCTCTTTCATAAATGCGAGTTGCTCCTCTTCCGTTCCTGACTCACTACCATCTTGGCTATCTTCCAAAAGAAATGATCGCTTGGAACTTGAATTTCCATTATTTTGGGGTGTAAGAACATCTATTTGTTTCTTCCCATTATTCAATTCTTTCCCACTCTCATTTTCAGATTTGATATTTGAAGCTGGGGGAAGGGGAGTGGCGGGTTCACTCTGCTGCTTAGGTCCAGTTACAATATCATGGCCTGATTCAGTTTCAGGCCGCTGAGAAGGTTCAGCTTTAGCATCTAAAGTGAGTTGAACACTTTCATGACGAGTGGTTGAAATAGCAGTTCCGTCAACAACACAAGTTTCCGTTTTACAAAGCAGGATTTCATTGCCTTCAGGCTTAGCATTTGCATCAGCTTCGGCTTCAGCTTCAGGCTTCAGTAAGTTCTTGCCCACATCTAATGAGGCCGACAGAGCAGAATCCTGATGTGGAGGCTGCTGGGCGGACTGCACCTCTGCATGACCATCACCATGACTGGATGCCTCAGCTTGGGATGATGAAATCTCATCTTTCGAATTATCATTAAAGGGAACTTCAGCTTGGGATGAAGTAACCATGTCCTGCTCAGGAACCAGGTTATCCTCATGAATGGCGTCATCAGAGGGTGCTAGGGTTTGGGATGAGGGAGCCTCGGATGTCGCAGGAACTGAATTGTCCCCATGAGCAGCATCATTAAGGGGTGCCACGGGTTGGGATGAATGAATCTCGTGTGGTGGAGGACCTGGCTGATCCTCATGACTAACATCATTAAGGGTTTCCACTGTTTTGGACGAAGGAGTCTCGTTTTGAACCAGAGGTGGTTTAAATTTTAACTCAACAAGGGGGGCCTCCCTGGTTTGGAATGAAGGAATACGGTTTTGTGGAGGAAGCGGCTTATCCTCTTCCATGGGATCGGGAGCTGCAAGATCAAGTTGTTGAACAGGGATTCCTTGTTCCCCAGTATCACTGTCCTTCTCTACGGGCCTAGTAGGCACTGGCTCTGCTGATTCATCCTCATTCTCCTTGGCACTACTCATATCTCTCTGAATTGATTACCAACAACACCCATAATTAAACCAAAAAAAAAAAAGAGTTCAAACTGATATGTATTTCCCATAATAATTAAAACAAAGCGGCTCTTTTCCTGCAAATCCCTCCACGTCAGGACCACGACTTCCCCTCCCTGGAAAGTGCCCTATAGACCTACATTCTCTGACTTCCTCTAAGAAAAAAAAAAAGCTCGAAACCCTAATTTGTTTCTCTAGAAAATCTTCCAACCACAATTCACATTCACACGTACAAACAGACACCACCAAACAAATGATGAAAGGAAACCAAAATGGCGAAAGAGGAAGATTGGAACTCACCGGCGGCGACGGGAGAGCAACGGAAGGCTTCAGGCTCCAGGCGTCAGGGGGACAAAAAGGAAAAAGGAAAAAAAAAGGGAAGGTGTCGAAGTGTGAGATTTTATTGTGAGTGATAGGAGAAGACTGAAATCCCTAAATTATTAATAAGAAAAAAACCCTAATCTTTTAATTTGATGTTGTCTCCTTCTTTGGCAATTAATAACACAAGTAAAACTAAAAGAGGCCTTATCTGGTTTTTGGGGAGGGACACAGAGGGAGAGAGAGAGAGGGAGGGGCGTGTGTGGGTCGTTTCTGGTTTTGGTTTTTTCTTCTTTTTCACTTTTTGCATACGCCAAACTTTTATATATATATATATATATATCAGTGATTCGTCTCTTTACCACAAGGGTAAATATTGTTGTGTCACCACCTAACATTTTGTGCAGATGATATCCTGACTTTTCAGTAAATATTTTATGAAAATTTTTAAACATTTCATTCCTAAAATAAATATAGATCCATAGGATGTCATTAAAACTATATTTGTGGAAGTTTCAAAAAACCATTGGAATTCTATGGTACAAAAACTAGGGGTGTGCAAAACGTCAGTCCGACACATGTCGTGCCGAAATATGTATGGGTATGACTTTTTCGACAGCTCTAGACCGATGTCGAGCCGTGGTCGTCTTTGAGCCCTACCGATGCCGACAACATAATCAAGACAGGAACTCAAATTTTCCAGAATTTCATATGTTTGACATAACCATGCCCAAAAACCTCAATCAAACATTCAATCAAGGTAACCAAATAGAAGGGAAACAAACAATGCCCTGAATTACATACATAACCATATCCAAATCCATATATCCTACTTCACTAACATGGAAATTTAATGATCAAATTCTTAATCCAATACCAACCAGCAAGCATGCAAACTGTTAATAATATCCAAATCTAAGTTCCAACCAGAAACCAGTGACAGCAAGTTACAATTACAGAATCAAATATCAAAAATCAGAATTCAGAAACACATCAGAATCATATCAAAGTCTTGAACTTCAACTCCTCATCCTAGATCCTTTCATCACGGTTCACAGTAGCAAGACCTGAGAATGAAATGAATGTGATTATGAATTTATGACAATACACATATCAGAATTCAAGAGCAAAAAAACCACAGGAATAGTGAGTTAACAAGAGGCAAAGACTAACAAAAAAAACTCACCAATCTATCACTGCATCATTGAATTTGAAGGATTGATTTTAGACTTCATTTGTATTATCTTGAAGCAGCAGGTCACCCATTTTTATAATGAACAACAATCAGTAGTAATTCATATTAGTAGAATAGACAAAAAAAAAATATAAAAACATAAGATAGACTACAAGTCTACAACAATACATTTCTCAAGTCTGTCTACATTGGATGCAGGTTCATCAAGATCTGATTCACTCTTCTAATCTGCAATTCCTGCTCTAATCCAATCTTGAGCGCAGATAAGAGCTTGCACAATTTTTGGAGTTAATGAACTCCTATATGGATCTAAATTCCTACCACCAATGCTGAAGACTGATTCTGATGCAACTATAGACACTGAAACTGCAAGGACATCTCGATACATACAAGACAGAACCGAGAACATAGGAGAATTGATCTTCCACCACCTCAAAATGTCAAAACTCTTGACATCTTCTTCAATACCCTCTGCAAGATACTTTTCCAGCTCAATCTTTGTTTCACTACTGTCACCATGCCTCATCCTCTTGAATTCCTGCTTTAAATCATCTTTTAATACCCTCGTTCTGTCCCTTTCGTCTTCAACTCTTTCAGAACTTCCGATATGAACACTTGCAGTAGAAACAGAGGCTGATGATGATGATACCTCACTACCAGATTGTGTTGGAGGGCAAGATGGAGGAAACAGCATCAATTGGTATGCTTCAAACATAGCTTGAGTACCCTCTTGGACCCTTTCCCACATTCTAGACCCGGTCACTTCACCATATACTTTCTTTTAAGAGAAGTGAAAAAACCCATACTTGTACCTCGGATCCAGAATTGATGCATAAATGGTATCATATTACACTTCTCGATCTCACCCCAATATTTGTCAAATTTGAACTTCATATTCTGAGCCATGATGCTTATTTTTATATCATGATCATCAATCCATTTAAGCAATATTCCATGCAGAGAAATAATTTCTTCAAAATAGGCATTACAAGTAACATATGAAGTACCAGAAATGAAAGAGGTGAGATCATAGAAGTTGCCTAGACAGTTGCACAATCTCCTTGCATTAGTCCAATCTTCATGTGTAGGTATCCCCGGCCAGTCTTCTTCAGCTCCTTTATCAAAAGCCTTCATGTCCTTCTTAAAATTATCATCCTCAACAATAAAATTGTCAAATGCTCCTTCAAACTTACAAGCGATTTCCAACATGATAAATGTTGAATTCCACCTAGTAGGAACATCAATGGACATCAAGGCTTTGCTTTGAATTCCATCAGCAACAAGACATTCCCTAAATTTTTCCAACCTAGCAGGAGACTGCCTAACATATCTAATAGCCGTACAAATTCTATAGACTGCCTTCCTTGTGCATTTCAGTCCATCACATACAATCAGATTGACAATATGTGCCACACACCTCATATGTATGTACTTACACCCCATTACACTCCCTTTCCACTTGCCTATCTTCCTTTGCAAGTGGTGTACAGCAACATCATTAGAGGATGCATTGTCAACCATAATTATAGAAACACTAGTTATCCTCCACTCTTTCAAACACTTCTCGGTAGCAGCAGCAATTTTTTCCCCTTTGTGACTACTTATGGGACAAAGATCCAACACATATTTTCTCAACTTCCACTCATTATCAACAAAATGGGCAGTCAGACTCATGTAATTTATCCTCTGAATCGGGATCCATGTGTCGGTAGTGAGACAAACCCTTTGACAATTTGACCTCTCCCTAAGATGCTTTTTCTCATCAAGATAAAATTGGAGATAGTCCCTAGAAACTATCCCCGAGAAGGCATCTTGAATCTAAGACATGCAACTGAAATCAACTTCCTAAAACCATGACCCTCTACAAACCTGAATGGCAATTCATCATTAATGATCATGCACGCTAAAGCTTTCCTAACGGCCTCCTGATCAAACTTATAAGCAGACAAACTACCATTTCCTTCCTCTTCCTCCCTATGAATTAGCTAATTTTGACAGTAATCATCTATGCTACGATTGTGGAGGCATCTTTTCAAATGAGCCAACATACTCAATGTGCCGTTCTTTTTTGGATCAACTCTGAATTCTTGACTGCATCTTTTGCATTTCCCAATTCTGACCACCAGGATTGTCAATCTTCTGGAAATGCTCCCAGACCTTTGACCTGTCCTTACTCTTGTTCACTTTCCTTGATATTGGTACAATCATCTTCCCTTTAGCTATTGGTGTTCCTCCTCCTTCCTGGTTCAGCTTCTGCTTCTCTGTTATTTCTAGTGCTGCTTCGCTTGGTGGTGGTGGTGGTGGCAGTGGGGGTGCAAGCATTGATGCAGGTTGAGGAGGTTGAGATGATGAAGGAAAATCAACATCCATCCCACCTACGGCTGCTTCCTCACTTGCAGGCACGACAGAACTTTCTACTATAGATTCAGTGTGAGTGTTTCCAATTTTCACCATCTACACACACACAGACAGAAACCAATCAATAAGCATCAACAAATTCCAATTTCCAAATGAACACACACACAATCAGAAACCAATAAGCAATTAAGCATCATCCAATTCCAAATCAACACACACAATCACAAAGAGAAACCACACAGTCACTCTCAAGAAGATAACTCAAACACATGCTTCAAATACTTGTAATTCATCTGAAAGAATCCTTTCTGTAGTTTTATGAGATTTTCGTATAGCCTTTGTTATCCCACCCATACTATACTTCCAAAAAGAGGCTCTATTTTAATCATTTTTTGATATATTTAATTATTTGAATAGATTTAAAAGTTTATTTAAAATAAATTATGTAAGTAAATAGTTTATATTATTCATTTATTAGTACTTTTTCTTTGTAAAATTAATTTTTCTTATATAAAATATAGATAAGTAAATAGTAAATAATTTATATGAGGTTGCCTATATGTAGATATGATAAATAAGCAGAATATATAATATCCTAAAAGATCTTTAAAAATCAAGTAAAATGGATTAAATTATGAATATAAGTATTGAGAATATGGAAGTACATTTAAAATAATGCTCAGTCTGAAATAAAGATTTACTTACCTTTTTTTAGAGGGTTGAGTTTTGAGTGAATTGAGCCTCCTTGTAGAAATTCAAAATTTCAAAAGGGAAATTGAATGGATTAAATTCTTCATTATAAATATCGTATGAAACTAATTGAATTTAAAATGTGGTAGATATAGAATAAAGATTTCCTTACCTTTTTTGGGTGGATTGAATTTTGTGAGAGTTGGAAAAAATTTTTGAATAAATACAGATTTTAAATTAAAAAAATGTTGAATATGGAATAAAAATTAACATAGGAAATATATAGAAAAATATGGTTGACATATTTAGTTATCTTGATTTCTGGAGAGAATAGAAAAAAATATAGTTTCCTTGATTTTTGGAGAGAATAGAACTTTTAAAGTGGTGTTGTGTTTTCTCTTACCTTATGTAGTTGTCAGAGGATGGTTTCCCATAAAATAGGTGTGTTAATGGGTTGAATTTTTTATTTAATTTGTCGTAATTGAAAGCTATTAAATTCCCATTTCTTTCCGTTTCTTCCGTTTTTGGATTTGGAAGGAATTCAGAGCTAATTTAAACGTTGGTTTAACAATTACATTCACTCATACATTAGTTCCACATGAAGCAAGGCTTGAAGTCCATTAATTTCGGAGAGTTAGTGAGGTGTATTGAGAAGGGAAGGTTAGTAATTAGAATTGCCGCCATTAATTGTGTTGCCGTTTTTTACGGTTGTTGTTTTCATTGATATTTGTGATAAGATATTATTTTAGTAAATTCTAAGTAATAGTAAAACTTTATGTAATGTGGGGACTTTTTATGTGTGTTTTGCCACGTGTCAGTTTCTTAGTTCGTCCATATTAAAAGAAAGTTTCCTGGAGGCTAGCTACGACAAAATCAAGATAAATTAAAGTGTTATTTTTTTATTTTTTTTATAAGAAATATATTAAAATAATATAAATATTTTTTCATATATTTTTATTTTATATCATCACCCAATCCGTTTGTAATATTGGCAAACGACTAGTTTCCTTATATCGAAGTTGCCAAATTCGCCACAAGTGTGCTTCTTTTTCTCTTTCCTCCTTTTCTTTTTTTTCTTTTATTTTCTTTAAATATCTGATGTCCCCTCTTAACCGTGTCGTATGGTAACTCACACCCACACTGATTCAACTATATCTTAAGGAGAACATCAATGGCCTCCTTGCTCATCAACCCTTCCCTTTCCTGTGACCATCCTCCCTACCCAACAACCTTCCACACACAAGTTTAGCCTTCATTTTGCTATATTTTAAAGCTTCATACTCCACTCGGTGCCCTCCTTAAGGATTGGATCTTAGCCTACCATTGATTCGAAAGATGTTGCTTCGTCGGTCTATAGTGAGGATATAGTGCTAGTTATTAACTTGGAAAGTGATAATGAAGTTCAGTAGGAGAAAAGACTCCCCAATGCTTCTAGGGAAACTTGCTGTACATTTCAAAAGGTTCAACTCTGGGGTCATTGGTGAAGGACTCACGCGGATTTGGGGCCTGAAGCACCAAGACGAATTCCCCTTACCACACATTGATTTGTTAGTCGACGCCATGGCCGGTCATGCTTTGTCGTCATTTATGGATCAGTTTTCGAGATATAATCAAGTCAAGAGGGCACCAGAGGATAAGCATAAGACAGCCTTCCACACCGAATGGGGAACATTTCGCTACAAAGTCATGCCTTTTGGCTTAATCAATGCCGGAGAAACATACCAAAGAATGGCTACCACACTCCTACATGACATGATGCACAAGGAGGTGGAAGTTTATGTTGATGGCATGATTGTAAAATCAACCACGCGAGAATCCCATATGATAAATTTACGAAAATTCTTTGAAAGATGTCAGGAGTTCGACATGAGAATCAACCCGCAAAAATGCATTTTTGGCGTTCAGGAAGGCAAGCTATTAGGCATCATGGTCAATGAACGAGGAATAGAAGTAAACCCATCCAAGATCAAAGCAATTCGAGAAATGCCAACACCGAAGAATGAGAAAGAGATTCGGGGATTTCTGGGCTGGGTTCAATACAATAGCCGCTTCATCTCCCAGTTATCCAGCATATGTGCCCCAATCCACCGGCTGCTCAAGAAGGGAACATCCACTAAATTGAATGATGAATGCCAAGTAGCATTTGATCAGATCAAGGAATATTTGGTCAGTCCCCTAGTACTCCAACCTCCCAGGCAAGGAAGGCCCTTATTACTTTACCTAACTATCACCGAAAATGCCATGGGCACGATGTTGGCTCAGTATCTGCTAGACTCTCGCACTGAGGCAGAGCAAAAAGTTCAACTGGTATGAACTAAACTATAACATATTGGAGAAGACTGTGTGGCTTTAACTTGGGCCTGTCAAAAATTGAGGCACTATTTCTTATCCTTTGAGGTATTGCTCATTTCCAAGATGGTTCAAATCAAGTACTTGATGGAAAGGCCGGTTCCAAGAAGTCGCACAGCCCATTGGGTGGCGATATTGTCATAATTTGACATCCGATTTGTAAACCAAAAAGCCATTAAAGGTGACGCTATAGCCAACTTCTTGGCCTCCCAACCCACTGAAAGCAATGAAAGATTTGAGCCTCAGTTTTCAGATGAAGGGGTGATGAATGTAGAAGTGCCAATTTAGGAAATGTACTTTGATAGGGCGGCCAATGCTGGCGGTTTTGGAGTGGGAGTCATCCTGATATCACCTAGTGGTGTGACATACCTGATTACTTGCAAGTTAGAATTCGAAGCCACAAACAATATAGCTGAATATGAAGCATGCACTATCGGCCTAGGGAGAAAGCAAATAAAGATATACGAGGACTCAGCTTTGGTAATATTCCAAGTTAAAGGAGAATGGAAAATCAAAGAAGAGAGATTGGCTTCCCTATCATGACTATCTAACAACTTTGGCTTCCGATTCGAAATGGCCAATTTTTAGTATGTCCCCAAAAGGAAATATCAATTTGCCAGTGCCTTAGTCTTTCTCTCATCCATGATGGGAATGCCAAACAACACCATCGTTTTTCCATTGATGGTGCGAAGGAGTAGCAAACCCTCCTTTGATTTAGGGGAAAGGACCGCTGAACCTTGGTTCCATGATTACCAAAGCAACTGTTGTTTGGGCAATACTCCCGCTATAGCCATGACGTCCGTGGAACTTGACCAACAATCACATGACCATGCCTTGGACGACGGTGATAAAGATCCTTGGTACAAAGACATATGAAAATTTCTCAACCAAGGGGTATTTCCTGAGGGAGTAACATTCAGTGAAAAGAAAACTCTAAGAAGACTTGCTAATAATTATGTCCTATGTGCCGACAAACTATATAAGAAGCATGCCACGGGTGTCCATTTATTGTGTATCGACAGGAAAGAGGCCTAGAAGATCATGAAGAAAGTACATGGAGAAGATGAAGGCCCACACATGGGAAGGGAAATGTTGGCCTGGAAAATCCTGCGTTTGGGATATTTTTGGTCAACAATGGAGGCCGATTGTGCCAAATTCATGAAGTATTGTCATACATGTCAGGTACATGGAAAGTTGCAGCTTAGACCGCCATCACCACTAACGCCCATGTCTTCACCGTGTACTTTCTCTGTATGGGGGTATCGATATCATTGGAAAAGTATCACCAAAGACAACAAATGGGCATGAGCTTATATTGGTGGCCATTGATTACTTCACCAAGTGGGTAAAAGCTGAGCCATATGCTGTGTTGAATTCTAAGAAGGTAGCAAAGTTCATCCGCAACAACACCATTTATAGATATGGAGTCCCAAGTGAATTGATATCAAACAATGGACCATACTTCAAGGTCGATGTTGAAAGGTTATACCAAAAATACAGAATATGGCGGCACAAGTCATCACCTTACAGACCACAAACTAATGGTGCAGTTGAAGCTGTCAATAAGAACGTGAAGGTTATAATTGGGAAGATGATATCCACAAACAAGGAATGGATAGAGAAACTGCCACTGGCTTTTTGGGATACTAAGCATGTATTAGATCATCAACAGGGGCCACCTCTACTCTCTAGTGTATGGAATGGAAGCTGTGTTGCCTGCGGAGTTGGAGGTGCAGTCCTTGAGAGTAGCCCGAGAAAGTGGACTTCTTGAAATAGAGTGGGTGCAAGAAAGATTAGACTAGTTAGCATTATTGGACGAAAAGAGACTAGATTGTTGGCCTTGTATAATGTGAAAGGTTATCAAAGGAGGATAGCCCGAGCTTTCAACAAACGAGTCAGAGAGAGAGGATTAAAAGAGGGAGATTTAGTTTTGAAAGAAGTTAGACAACTAGTGCATGACCCTAAGGGGAAATTCAGAGCCAAATGGATCAGGCCATACGTTGATAACTTACTTTCTGATGAGATTAGTAGTAGAAACTATAGCAGTATCATCAAGCAGCTTGGTCCCTAGAAGGGTGCTAAATTCTTCAACCGTTGGACAGAGCTCCGCCATATCCAGGCCAAATCTAAAAACTTGATGCTACTTGTCCCAAAATTGCGCAGCAGCTTGGATCAAATTATTTTCCACCTTCATAGTACTAAGCTGGAACAACCTATACAACCCTTCTGGCTTAAAACCAAGTCTACACTCTTATGGGATGATTTTCATCCGTTGGAGCACACAATCATGAAAATGTTTGCTATTTTAGATGAGTTATAAGAGTCTCTGGATGCGTAGGGGTTGTTTTACAGAGTTTCAGAGACGGTGGAATAAAAAAAGTGCTAAAAACCTAAGTCCAAAACTGAAAAAGGAAAAAAACAGCGTGTGAAGCAAGCCACGGCCAGCGGTCATGACGAGATGACCGCCAAGCCCGATGGTTGTCAAGCCAAGACCGCCATGGCACGGTGGTCATTTGTCCATGCCTGCCCACTGTTCACCCGAGAATGGAAAGAAAAAAAAAAAAGAAGTGAAGGAAAAAGAGAGAGAAAAATTCCCCCACCTGGAAAAATAATTCTTTAGAACATGGAGGCACTTTTGCATGCATATTTTTGAAGTCCATAACAATAGATTGATTTGTTTTTTGTTGGAACCGGGGGCATGATTCCACCCCCAACTTTGATTGAAATGAAATTTGTGCAAACTAAGAGCATGGTTCCATCCCCAATTGCTTGTTCAGAATAGAATTTTGCATAAACCAGTGGCAAGCTAGGCCCATGCCATAAAATTGATCTTTGATAATGGGCATAGCATGACCTAAAGTAACCCCTCGATTCCTGGAGATAGATTAAATGACGATGTGACATGCTTTGAAAAGTAAAATCCTTGTGGAGATCAAGAGGAAAACAAGAAGAGGAGTAGCAAAAGGTAGGAAGCCAGTGGAGATCAAGAAGATGGTGGTTGAGGCAATTCCGGTGGTGAAGAGGTGGTGATCCCGAGTAGAAATCCATGTTGCATGCAGTCTTAGTAAATCAGAAATATTTTGAGTTATAGACGTCGGTTTGCTGCGTTCTTAGTGTCTCTAAAAAGGTAAGAGGGAGATCCACGACTTTGCATTTGAAAATAGAAGCTGATTCGGCCGTATTCTTTATTTAAATTACAGTTGAATTAATGCAAAATTGAGCTAAAGAGTGGAAGAAGAGACGGATTAGAAAACACCCAATCGCAAGGAGCTAAAGGAGGACTACAAGAGTTAACACTAAACCTTGTCTTTGATTTTCGTTTATTATTGTTTCTGTTGCTATTGTTGTTGCATGAGTGAAGCAAATTACCTAGGCACGCTTGGAGACATGGAGAATGGTGCATACAAAGGCTACATTGGAGGCATCAATGAGGAGCATGGTGACAAAAGCAAGCTTAATTTCGGAGAGTTAGTGGGTTGCATTGAGAAGGGAAGGTTACTAATTAGAATTGCCGCCATTAATTATGTTGTCGTTTTTTACGGTTGTTGTTTTCATTGATATTTGCGATAAGATGTTATTTTAGTAAATGCTAAGTAATAGTAAAACTTTATGTAATGTGGGGACTTTTTATGTGTGTTTTGCCACGTGTCGGTTTCTTAGTTCGTCCATATTAAAAGAAAGTTTCCTGGAGGCTAGTTACGGCAAAATCAAGATAAATTAAAGTGTTATTTTTCTCAATTTTTTATAGAAAATATATTAAAATAATAAAAATATTTTTTCATATATATTTTTTTTATATCATCACCCAATCCGTTTGTAATATTGATAAATGACTAGTTTCCTTATATCGAAGTAGCCAAATTCGCCACAAGTGTGCTTCTTTTTCTCTTCCCTCCTTTTCCTTTTTTTCTTTTATTTTCTTTAAATATCTGATGTCCCCTCTTAACCGTGTCGTATGGTAACTCACACCCACACTGATTCAACTATATCTTAAGGAGAACATCAGTGGCTCCTCCTTGCTCATCCACCCTTCCCTTTCCTGTGACCATCCTCCCTACCCAACAACCTTCAACACACAAGTTTAGCCTTTATTTTGCTATATTTTAAAGCTCCATGCTCCACTCGGTGCCGTCCTTAAGGATTGGATCTTAGCCTACCATTGATTCGGAAGATGTTGCTTCGCCGGTCTATAGTGAGGATATAGTGCTAGTTATTAAATTGGAAAGTGATAATGAAGTTCAGTAGAAGAAAAGACTCCCCAATGCTTATGGGGAAACTGGCTGTAGATTTCAAAAGGTTCAACTCTAGGGTCATTTGTGAAGGACTCACGCGGATTTGGGGCCTGAAGCACCAAGACGAATTCCCCTTACCACACATTGATTTGTTAGTCGATGCCATGGCCGGTCATGCTTTTGTTAGTGTAATATGCCCAAAAGCCAATCAATGGATGTTTATTTGTAATCATGTATACACATTAATGTTATTCCAATAATATCGTTTATGAGATAAACGCTTGCACATATTTATAACCCTAGAATATTTATATATTCTTAAATGTCCCTAGTCGATTATTATTATGGATGGGTTATAATAATAAATTAAGACTAGCGTATGTTGAATTATATGAGATATGAATTCTACATACGGGCACAAGTTAGAGAACTTGTGGACTAGACCGACCCACATAAGAACGCTACATGGAACGTTATATGATTGTCATTAGCGGTTCTTATATGTATTGTCCTTAGACCTGAGATCATCAAGGTTCCGAGCATATGAGTCGTATACTTTGATATTATTCCTAGTCATCCGTAACTGGGTGGTCTTAAGGGTAATCATTGGGTATATGATAAATGTGTAGTGGGTTTTGATTGATCAAGATGGGATTCGTCCGACCCATATAACGGGTATATTATCAGATGGGCCTCTTGATAGAGTTGGACTGTAAATGCATGGCCAGCTCGGATTATATGATATGGTGATATCATTAGGATCCATTTTACACAGTTAACTCGGGGATCAAGAAACTAAGATTAAACATATACGAGATTGACGTTTTCCATGTCTCGGTTTAATCTTGATAATGGGACGAAATGACGATGACATGTTTACGAGGCATATTGAATCAGTACTGATCTTGTCGTTCGGGTAGCAATGATGTGTTGCTAGACGCCGCTCTTTGCTTAGCCGGACGTTAGAAGTGCCTACAGGGTCACACACATAGAACCGTTGATTCGAGCAAGTGGTTGAACCGTGGTTGGACCATGGTTCGACCGGGTGTGGTTAGACCGCGGTTGGACCGTGGTTGGACCAGGGTCGTTTTGGGCTAGTTTGGTTCAGTGATTGTCAGAATTATTGAACCAAAATAAGTGTTATGATGTGTTGGTTAGTGCACTAGTGGTAGACAAGATAATGGCCATCATAATCATCCTTTTGGTGGACCATTATGTTTGCCATTATGTTGGCCATTTTGTCTAATTAACTATGCACTAATTGGGTGTATTTTTGTGATCTGATCACTCTCTCCCTCTCACTCTTGCATTCTGAATTCTGAGTTTTTCAGAGCAAGAACACACACAAACACTCACCTATTCTTTGAGAAAGAAAGTAACACCACATAGCTCCCGGAAATTCGTAGCTAGCACCACGGTTCAGGAGAGCTTGGGTTGGAGATCGTGAGACGGTTTCCGGCTAGTTATCGACGGTTCGTGTGGATACCGTAGAGGAGCAGGATATCCATCCGGCTCTTGCTGATTCGGTTCTTCAGTTAGGCGAAAGATCCTAATCGTTTCAGGTATGTTTGTTTTTGTTGTTCGGTTTAGTTGCTTCACATGGATCCTTCATGTGTTTTCGGGATTCCGTTGTGCTTTTGTTGCATTTAGATTGTCTATTTTGCATGACCGGAAACTTACAGCTTTGTCGTCATTTATGGATAGGTTTTCGAGATATAATCAAGTCAAGAGGGCACCAGAGGATAAGCACAAGACAGTCTTCCACACCGAATGGGGAACATTTCGCTACAAAGTCATGCCTTTTGGCTTAATCAATGCCGGAGAAACATACCAAAGAATGGCTACCACACTCCTACATGACATGATGCACAAGGAGGTGGAAGTTTATGTTGATGGCATGATTGTAAAATCAACCACGCGAGAATCCCATATGATAAATTTACGAAAATTCTTTGAAAGATGTCAGGAGTTCGACATGAGAATCAACCCGCAAAAATGCATTTTTGGCGTTCAGGAAGGCAAGCTATTAGGCATTATGGTCAATGAACGAGGAATAGAAGTAAACCCATCCAAGATCAAAGCAATTCGAGAAATGCCAACACCGAAGAATGAGAAAGAGATTCGGGGATTTCTGGGCTGGGTTCAATACATTAGCCGCTTCTTCTCCCAGTTATCCAGCATATGTGCCCAGATCCTCTGACTGCTCAGGAAGGGAACATCCACTAAATGGAATGATGAATGCCAAGTTGCTTTTGATCAGATCAAGGAATATTTGGTCAGTCCCCTAGTACTCCAACCTCCCAGGCAAGGAAGGCCCTTATTACTTTACCTAACTATCACCGAGAATGCCATGGGCACGATGCTGGCTCAGTATCTGCTGGACTCTCGCACTGAGGCAGCCATTTATTGTTTAAGCAAAAAGTTCAACTGGTATGAACTAAACTATAACATATTGGAGAAGACTGTGTGGCTTTAACTTGGGCCTGTCAAAAATTGAGGCACTATTTCATATGCTTTGAGGTATTGCTCATTTCCAAGATGGATTCAATCAAGTACTTGATAGAAAGGCCGATTCCAAGAAGTTGTACAGCCCGTTGGGTGGCGATATTGTCATAATTTGACATCCGATTTGTAAACCAAAAAGCCATTAAAGGTGACGCCATAGCCAACTTCTTGGCCTCCCAACCCACTGAAAGCAATGAAAGATTTGAGCCTCAGTTTTCAGATGAAGGGGCGATGAATGTAGAAGTGCCAATTTAGGAAATGTACTTTGATGGAGCGGCCAATGCTGGCGGTTTTGGAGTGGGAGTCATCTTGATATCGCTCAGTGGTGTGACATACCCGATTACTTGTAAGTTAGAATTCGAAGCCACAAACAATATAGCTGAATATGAAGCATGCACTATCGGCCTAAGGGGAAAGCAAATAAAGATATACGGGGACTCAGCTTTGGTAATATTCCAAGCTAAAGGAGAATGGAAGATCAAAGAAGAGAGATTGGCTTCCCTATCATGACTATCTAACAACTTTGGCTTCCTGTGAATACCCGACCCAAAATCACTTGGGCCTATTCACCTATTCCTTTCACCTTCTTCCTCGGGTGAATCCCACATCATTAGAGTCGCCACCTAAGTTTTATTAGGGACAAAACTCAAATGACTCCTTAGGCAACCGGTCATAGCGAACCAAAGATATGGGATCGGGGGTTCGTCACGGATGGGAAGGTGTTAGGCACCCATCCGTGTTAGGTCGAAACCTTGTGCAATCAAAGAGAAAAGTGCGCCTTGTGCAAGTGTGCAAGTATACAAGCGTGGAAAACAAAGAAAGGGGGGGAGGAAAAGACTTGGCTTGCATCCCGTTGTGAAACTGAGACTACCTACGTACCCGAGTGACCGGGGTCAAAGTCACGTAGTTCTAAACATGGCACTAATCGGCCACTTGCATCATCAAAAGCAACAGCAATCAATCAGCCAGAATCAATCAAGAAGGGATTTAGGATTACCTTGTATAGCCCTCCTCTAGCTCCTTGTAATGGGTTGAGTTCTACACCCACCTTCTTGCCACTCCTTAGCTCTATGGTTGATCCTCTTCTTGACTACTCCTTGCTAGACTGTTGCTTGCTGCTCCCCACAAAAATCCTCCAGAGTTTCTGCTTTAGAAAATATTTCTAGGCTTAGAGAGGTAGAGTTTCTCCAAGCAAGAAGAGCTTATGGGTGTGTATGTGAGGAATGTTGTGTCTTTTGAAATGTGTGCGAGGGGTTCTATTTATAGTGCTCTGGGAAGCCTAGGGGCGTGGACCTGCTTAATGATGAAGATTATGCCCAAAAATTTGGTCCAAAACCGCGTGGGATCGAAAAAGAAACAAAATCGGAGATTTTCAGAGATCCTGGGCACCCATGACCTGCGGTCATGGCTTGGATGACCGCCACAAGACCGCCAGGGCTTGGAGGGCATCCCGTGATGACCGCCGGGCCCTCCTGGTTTTGTGTGTTCTTTCCTTTTTTGCTCCTTAATCCACCTAATTCAGCTCTGATTCGATCCTACCGCGTAATCAACCCCTAATCTACCCAGAATCACTCAATTACTTGATTAGCACTCCCCCAAATCATTCCATAATCAAAAGATTACACATTAACACCCAAAATCATACCAAAAACACAAAGTCTACACCCAAAATCATACCAAAAACACAAAGTCTACTTAAATGATAATTAACTCTGATTTTCCACAAAAATCAGAGCTAAAATTGATCTGCAAGAAATATGTTAATGGGCTAGACAAACTCTGGAGAATAATTAATTTGGACCCTTAAATCCATTCCTAACCCAAGAATAAATCATCTCATTATAATTGGGTAAAAACAAATAAAAATGCCCAAATATATTTTAATGCAAATAAACCTTATCACATGTCTTATCCTAAGGTTAAATCATCTCATTAATCCTAGGATTTAAGTGTATAGAGGTTTATGTCTTCAAAATACATTAATTCTACTAAATTAAAATTCATATCATGCTTGAACCTTGGACTAAATCATCTCATTGATCCTAAGTCTACACATGTACAAAGTCGAATTTAATAAAATTTCCGTGGTCAAATTTGGGTGTTCATAGATGCCCCTCGTTGATGAGTTCTTATGAATTAAGGACGAAACAACGTAAGACAAGAACAACCAAATTTGAATGATTGATGCTTGTGGTGTGTACCATGGGTTGAAGCATTCCATGCTCCGCTCCGGGAATCATCTCATCCCGAAGGTTTGAGGGACTGGCCTTTGGTTTCTAGGAATCATCTCATTCTAAATTCTCGAGAATCATCTCATCCCGAGATTTGAGGGGCTGGCCCTTGGTTTTTGGGAATCATCTCATCCCAGATCCATGGTTGTCGGAAATCATCTCATCCTGAAGGTTCGGGATTTATCTCCTTGGGGAAACTTTCCTTTTCTTGAAATTCTATCATCCTTACCCTAGAGGGATTTTTTCTAATGTACTATCGACACGGTACCCTAAGTAGGGTTTGGTTACGTATTCTTACTTCAACCAGGGTGTTTCGCCTCCATACCATCATTTGTCTTTCTTAGAGGGACATAGTCAAAGAGACTAAAAGGGGTGTCAAGAGATCTTATCCATGAGGATATAGCCAAGCGACTAAAAGAGGGATCAAGAGATCTTATCCATGAGGATATAGCCAAGCGACTAAAAGAGGGATCAAGAGATCTTATCCATGAGGATATAGCCAAGCGACTAAAGGGGGATCAAGAGATCTTATCCATGAGGATATAGCCAAGCGACTAAAGGGGGATCAAGAGATCTTGAGATCGGAGGCTTAATATGCCCCTTTATCCATAGCTGGACGTCTACTCTATTTCTCAAGCTCACCGGTCCATAATCAACAAAGGTTCGGGTATCGTGCCCCTAGTATCATTTCACAAAAGAGTTTGGCCTAATAACTCGTTCTATTGAGAATGCCCATACTCAACAACAAAAGTTGGGGCTTACATCTCCTTGAATGCCCAAGCTCACATCTCGACTCATCAACAAAAGCTGGGACTTACATCTCCTCGAATGCCCAAGACAACACGCATCAACTTAAAAAACTTGGGCCTTATATCTTTTCAAGAATGCCCAACATCAATAAAAAACCGGGGGCCGCCGTGCCCTTAGGGTCTGCGAGTGATCATAGTGTCTATACCTCGAGTGCGGGCATGGCATGCCCGTTGTTCTACAGACAAAGTCTTCTAAAGATTCAGGCATGCCTTGCCCCTCTAGCCATCAACCCCAGGAAATGTAAGTCTATGTCAAGTGATGAATTTAAGATGTTGTCACTTTCATTGATCATTTGTCCTCAACCAAGTCTACCTTCTCAAAGAATCCATATTCTACTTGTAAATGATGCATGAGCATGTCTAAGTGTGTCGTTTTTTCAATGCATGGGGATGCCCCTAGTTCCTATGTGTTTGTTGGTGTGTCAATGCTCCTAGTTTCTACATGCTTGTTTTTGGATGCAAGTACCCCCAAATTCTACAATGATGTGTTTGCCTCTTGAATGCAAGTGCTTTCTACTTCCATATGTATGAATGCGAGTGCGATCTTATTCCTACATGGTGCGTTTGGAGGCATGTGCCCCTAGATGCGAGTGCTTTCTACTTCTACGTGTCGTGTTTGGATATAAGTGTCCCTAATATGATGCATGAGCTTTGAAAATCATTCGAGCCGTAGGTGAAGGTTAAGAAACTTGAAAAAAAATGTGAGTTATCCCATCTAAAATCACAAAAGCTTCACGTAAAAGACTCCCAATAGCCATGAATATGTGTTTTTTTTTTTAAACAAGGGCCCCATGAGTGGGCAAAACCAGTAGTAATAAGATGCTTCAAATTGAAGGTTTTGAAAATCTTCACCAAATCACCGTCTAAAGGGAACTTAAATCAAGACACCCAATCGAGGACTCTTAAGAGTTCAAAAAAAAACATTTTAGAATTAGAACCCGAACAAAGAAAGATCCCACGTGCAAGAATGATTCGACGTCATGAAATTTTGAAAAAGAAATCCCATAGGCAAATCACAGGTCTAAGCTCTACTATTATGTATAGATACTCTCAAAAAGATCAATAGGTCTTTGATTGAGGGTTCTAATGGGGTCGTGTGTAGAGGTTCATCAAAGAGAGGATAGTGAGGGATTCAAAGTTCAAAATCACGTCTAGGAAGGGTGAGCTTCTACCAAGAAAACCAAAGTATTCTCAAAGTGCACTTTTTGATTGACATCTAATCTTGAGTTGATCGTCTTCCTTTCTTCAAAATGATTGCTTATGCACACATTCGTTCCTCTTTTGTCTTTGTTTGGATTGCCCGAAATCCACTTCGGGAGCTTTGACGATTTCTCCCTTGCAATTCTTCCTTGTGTGCACCTTGGCATTTTATACCATACTTGAAGATTCTTCTTGCTTCAAAACAATTTTACTTGTGCACACATTTGCTTTTTTCTTCTATCGTTGGTGATTCGAATCTGGTGATTTCTCCTTGTGTGCACTTCGGCATTTCATACTGTTCTTGAAGCAATTTGTTGCATGGACCGTCTTGGATGTGTAGAAATCGATGTGCACTTGTCTTTGAAAATTTCTTTGGCAAAAGCTCATAATGAGATCTTCCCAACGGGTTTTGAAACGGGTATGATTCATGAAATAAAAATATACAATAGCCGTAGAGAAGACTCAAAGGGTTAATGGTGAGTTAATGTAGATAATCAAAGAAAAGTCGGCTATCATGTTATAAGCTCAAAGAGGGTTTATCGAGGGATAATGCTACTGGGTAGGTTTTTTTGTTGGCCTGCGGGCTTGAGCAAAGAGGGCCTAAATCATATCCTTTATCGAGCATCCATGTGAGAAATTCGCTTTGAAAAGGCCTGGCAATTTGTTCTAGGATGTAGATGTTGACGTCAAAATTTTTCAATAGACTTGCATAAGGTGTTCGGAAAAAACAAACGTCGGGTTAAAAATTTTAAAACTCCAAGAATCAATCATTGGTCATCCATCAATAAGATTCCCCTCAATCACGGTAATTGGTGGATTTGAAAAATCAATTTTTCACTCATGGTGTCCTACAGGTATGATTTTCAATCAATTCAGTTCATGGTCGTCAAGAGTCTTAGACTTGGGCTTTGTTTTATTTCAAAAATGATTGGTGGAAAACAGGATGGAATATACTCGCAAAACATGTTCCTTTTCTTTGAAAACAATCTCTTTTTTCAAGAAAACTCAAGTTTCAACAAAGACGATACACATTGGCTCGATTCGATTGATTTGAAAAACATGTGATGCAATGTTCAATGTATACAAATGGAGATTCCCTAAAACAAGGTAGACCAACTGGACATATATGTCAACTAGGGCAACAACACCAAAAATTTGTCATCGGCTTAGATATGTATACTCACATCTCTAGGGTTCTTTTACCTGACTCATCAATTTACACTATGCAATATTGCCCCTACGCAGAGTTAGCACAGCGGTCCTGCTATTTACACATACTGAAATATCGAAATAAAAACGCTCTATTTACACATACTAAAATACACAACAATTATCACCCAAATGCACGTACCACTTATTGATTCATAATGCATGAGATACTCAGGGTATGTAGCTGGTTGGGGGCCAAAAGGCTGCCGCTAGGGAATAGGTTGACCTACTCACATGTGATAATGGATATCGCGAGGTCCGAGGCCAGTTAATCCCCATCATTGCTAAGCATTGAGAAACGGGTTCATGCAAGCCACCATCACTTAAAGAAAGTATGTGGTGGACTTGGATTCCCTCGCCCTCTTACGGTAAAGACTTCACATAAATCATCATGAATGCTGGGCACTTATGATGACAAGTAAAAAGGCACATAAAGCTCGATGATTGCACAAGATCTCTTAAACCCACTACGTCCCCAGTGGAGTCGCCAACTATGAATACCCAACCCAAAATCACTTGGGCCTATTCACCTATTCCTTTTACCTTCTTCCTCGGGTCAATCCTACATCATTGGAGTCGCCACCTAAGTTTTATTAGGGACAAAACTTAGGAAAAACCCTCAAATGACTCCTTAGGCAACCGGTCATGGCAAACCAAAGATATGGGATCGGGGGTTCGTCACGAATGGGAAGGTGTTAGGCACCCATCCGTGTTGGGTTGAAACCTTATGCAATCAAAGAGAAAAGTGCGCCTTGTGCAAGTGTGCAAGTGTGCAAGTATACAAGCGTGGAAAACAAAGAAAGGTGGGAGGAAAAGACTTGGCTTGCATCCCGTTGTGAAACCAAGACTACTACGTACCCGAGTGACCGGGGTCAAAGCCACGTAGTTCTAAACATGGCACTAATCGGCCACTTACATCATCAAAAGCATCAGCAATCAATCAGCCAGAATCAATCAAAAAGGGATTTAGGATTACCTTGTGTAGCCCTCCTCTAGCTCCTTGTAATGGGTTGAGTTCTACACCCACCTTCTTGCCACTCCTTAGCTCTATGGTTGATCCTCTTCTTGACTCCTCCTTGCTAGACTGCTACTTGCTGCTCCCCACGAAAATCCTCCAGAGTTTCTGCCTTAGAAAAATATTTCTAGGCTTGGAGAGGTAGAGTTTCTCCAATCAAGAAGAGCTTATGGGTGTGTATGTGAGGAATGTTGTATCTTTTTAAATGTGTGTGAGGGGTTCTATTTATAGTGCTCTACGAATCCTAGGGGCGTGGACCTGCTTAATGGTGAAGATTATGCCCGAAAATCTGGTCCAAAACCGCGTGGGATCGAAAAAGAAACAAAATCGGAGATTTTCGGAGATCCTGGGCACCCATGACCGCCATGGCCGGCGGTCATGGCTTGGATGACCGCCACAAGACCGCCAGGGCTTGGCGGGCATCCCGTGATGACCGTCGGGCCCTCCCAATTTTGTGCGTTCTTTCCTTTTTTGCTCCTCAATCCCCCTAATTCAGCTCTGATTCGATCCTACTGCGTAATCAACCCCTAATCTACCCAGAATCACTCAATTACTTGATTAACACTCCCCCAAATCATTCCATAATCAAAAGATTACACATTAATACCCAAAATCATACCAAAAACACAAAATCTACTTAAATGATAATTAACTCTGATTTTCCACGAAAATCAGAGCTAAAATTGATCTACAAGAAATGTATTAATGGGCTGGACAAACTCTGGAGAATAATTAATTTGGACCCTTAAATCCATTCCTAACCCAAGAATAAATCATCTCATTATAATTGGGTAAAAACAAATAAAAAGGCCCAAATATATTTTAATGCAAATAAATCTTATCACATGTTTTATCCTAAGGTTAAATCTTCTCATTAATCCTAGGATTTAAGTGTATAGAGGTTTATGTCATCAAAATACATTAATTCTACTAAATTAAAATTCATATCATGCTTGAACCTTGGACCAAATCATATCATTGATCCTAAGTCTACACAAGTACAAAGTCGAATTTAATAAAATTTCCGTGGGTCAAATTTGGGTGTTCACACTTCTCGATTCGAAATGGCCAATTTTTAGTATGTCCCCAAAAGGAAATATCAATTTGCCAGTGCCTTAGTCTTTCTCTCATCCATGATGGGAATGCCAAACAACACCATCGTTTTTCTATTGATGGTGCGAAGGAGTAGCAAACCCTCCTTTGATTTAGGGGAAAGGACAGCTGGGCCTTGGTTCCGTGATTACATAAGCAACTGTCGTTTGGGCAATACTCCCGCTATAGCCATGACGTCCGTGGAACTTGGCCATCCATCACATGACCATGCCTTGGACGACGGTGATAAAGATCCTTGGTACAAAGACATATGAAAATTTCTCAGCCAAGGGGTATTTCCTGAGGGAGTAACATTCAGTGAAAAGAAAACTCTAAGAAGACTTGCTAATAGTTATGTCCTATGTGCCGACAAACTATATAAGAAGCATGCCACGGGTGTCCATTTATTGCGTATCGATAGGAAAGAGGCCTAGAAGATCATGAAGAAAGTACATGGAGAAGATGAAGGCCCACACATGGGAAGGGAAATGTTGGCCTGGAAAATCCTGCGTTTGGGATATTTTTGGTCAACAATGGAGGCCGATTGTGCCAAATTCATGAAGTATTGTCATACATGTCAGGTACATGGAAAGTTGCAGCTTAGACCGCCATCACCACTAACGCCCATGTCTTCACCGTGTACTTTCTCTGTATAGGGGTATCGATATCATTGGAAAAGTATCACCAAAGGCAACAAATGGGCATGAGCTTATATTGGTGGCCATTGATTACTTCACCAAGTGGGTAGAAGCTGAGCCATATGCTGTGTTGAATGCTAAGAAGGTAGCAAAGTTCATCCGCAACAACACCATTTATAGATATGGAGTCCCAAGTGAATTGATATCAAACAATGGACCACACTTTAAGGTTGATGTTGAAAGGTTATACCAAAAATACAGAATAAGGCGGCAAAAGTCATCACCTTACAGACCAAAAACCAACGGTGCAGTTGAAGCCGCCAACAAGAACGTGAAGGTTATAATTGGGAAGATGATATCCACACACAAGGAATGGGCAGAGAAACTACCACTGGCTTTGTGGGATACTAAGCATGTATTAGATCATCAACAGGGGCCACTTCTACTCTCTAGTCTATGGCATAGAAGCTCTGTTGCCTGTGGAGTTGGAGGTGTAGTCCTTGAGAGTAGCCCGGGAAAGTGGACTTCGTGAAACAGAGTGGGTGCAAGAAAGATTAGACTTGTTAGCACTAATGGACGAAAAGAGACTAGACTGTTAGCCTTGTATAATGTGAAAGGTTATCAAAGGAGGACAGCCCGAGCTTTTAACAAACGAGTCAGAGAGAGAGGATTAAAAGAGGAAGATTTAGTTTTGAAAGAAGTTAGACAACCAGTGCATGACCCTAAGGGCAAATTCAGAGCCAAATGGATCAGGCCATACGTTGATAACATACTTCCTGATGAGATCAGCAGTAGAAACTATAACAGTATCATCAAGCAGCTTGGTCCCTAGAAGGGTGCTAAATTCTTCAACCGTTGGACAGAGCTCCGCCATATCCAGGCCAAATCTAAAAACCTGATGCTACTTGTCCCAAAATTGCGCAGCAGCTTAGATCAGATTGTTTTCCACCTTCACAGCACTAAGCTGGAACAACCTATACAACCCTTCTAGCTTAAAACCAAGCCTACACTCTTGAGGGATGATTTTCATCCATTGGAGCACACCATCATGAAAATGTTTGCTATTTTAGATGAGTTATAAGAGTATCTGGATGTCTGAGGTCGTTTTACAGAGTTTCGGAGTCGGTAGAATAAAAAAAGCCCTAAAAACCCAAGTCCAAAACTGAAAAAGGAAGCAAACAGCGTGTGAAGCCCGTCACAGCCAGCGGTCATAACGAGATGACCGCCATGCCCGACGGTTGTCAAGCCAAGACCGACATGGCGCGGTGGTCATTTGTCCATGCCTGCCCACTGTTCACCCGAGAATGGAAAGAAAAAAAAAGAAGGAAAAAGAAAGAGAAAAATTCCCCCACCTGGAAAAATAATTCTTTAGAACCTGGAGGCACTTTTGCTTGCATATTTTTGAAGTCCACAACAATAGATTGATTTGTTTTTTTTGGAACCGGGGGCATGATTCTACCCCCAACTTTGATTGAAATGAAATTTGTTCAAACTAGGAGCATGGTTCTGATGCACACGAAATATGCATAGTTTTAGGCATGATTTCAGGCATGATATGTGCTCATTCTTTCATGATTATATGCCTCCTATGCATAATTCCGTCGTATTTCCTGTATTCCTATCCTACACTGCATAATTAGTGATTTCAGGTGTATTTCAACCAATTTGGGAGGATTTCATTGATGAATTTGAAGATACAGCCTCAGCACAGCGTGAGCCTGTGACAGAACCCTTGAGGCTGTTGTTCATCGAGAATTCAATTAGAGGTCTCAAACCACCCTCAAATCACTAGATTTATACTGAATCTCATTGCCCTTACTTCGATCCAAGAAGTCCTCATGACATCTCACCATCGGCAAAAGAAGCAGGAATTGATTAAAGGAAGAATTTTAGGAGAACTGCTACAGCCTCAGCCACAGCGTGAGGCTGTGCATCCTGTAGAAACCCAGAAAATGCAAAAAGAATAAAGAATGTCGCCACTTGCACCACCTGCTCCACTAACATAAACAATCATTCTCCTGACGTTCCCAGAGCACTTTGAAGGAAAAGGAGCAATGGGCACATGACATCCAAAGGGAATCTCCTTAAAGAACAATTATCCTCTGCAAAGGGTGCCTTGGAACTCACAATCCACCATTCAACTTGCTGCCCATCATGCCTATCCTGACACACACGCTGAAGGATAGAGGAGCCAACTTGCCCAAACACCCATGCTCTCCAACAGGTGGGAAGGAGGAAGAGAAGGGAGCTGCATCTACAAAAAAGGTGAAGAGAAGAGGAGAAAGGAGATCCTGGCATCGAGGAATCCAGAGATCATACACCCAGAAAATCACAGAAGTTCTGGAACAGAGGTTTAAACCCAGAACCTTGGGTTTTCAAGGGGGTACACGATTCTGCAGGTTTTTCTGCAGAAATTGTGTCGCCCCTAACCTCCAATCTGTTCCAAAACCTATGCCCATCTTTATTTCCATTATTTTTGTAATTCTGAGCATGAACTAAACAACCCCTCTTAGGTTGAAGGGGGAAGCATGTACCCGATTTGTGTTTAATGAACTGCTCTTGTTTTAACCCCTTCCTTCTTGCTTTAGTTGTTGAGTTATTAATCCATGTCTAGGTTCTGATCAAACCAATGCATGAAGTCAGGTAGCTAGGTGAAGGACCGAAAGGAGAAACCATAGTTACCAGAAAAACAACAACCAAACCTTAGTTTTTAACTCGTGACAGAATTAGAAACTAATTGAGGAATTAGCCTCAACACCAAATCTTCATCCCCCTTGAGTTTGACCTATGCGAAAGCACTTGGAAGATGAGAACCTTGGGAGGAACCTGTGAGTGAAAACAAATGGGTTCAGTATAGGTTGAGAGCGCCTGCAAGAACCAATCCTTATAATTGACCCTTTAGTCGGCCACAGCCTCAGACTGCGCCCAGCACAGCCTCAGCCTGTCACAGTGTATGTTGCTGTCGACAGTGTCGAGCTGTGTCAAGCACAGCCTCAGTCTGTGACAGCATAGTCAAGAGATAACCACCTCCTAATTTGATTCTTGATTGATTATTGGGTAGCATACTCTTATTTCAGTAGCAACCTGGTGAAGAACCGAAAGGAGAAGCCAGGAGTGCTAGACCTACAATAGTCAACCTTCACTCCTTAAGCATTCGAAAGAAGGTAAGGAGAGGCTGTGGGAACCAGCACCAACATTAAACTTCATCCCTAAGTGGACGTCTGCTCTAGTGACAGGGGGTAGATGGAAGCTTAAGGAACTATTAATAAGATCGAAAGCCGTTGATAGTACCTTAGGTTGGGAGCCCCGACAAGACATCTCATTAGTCACAGCCTCATCACAGTGTCAGTCTGTGACTGAGGCTGTAGAGCAGTTCATGAGCACAAATCGGGACATGTGGATCCCGGATGCCTAAGAATTCACCATTCCTGATCTCTCCCTCATTTAGTCTATTGTTACATTTATTTTACTATTTATTTTGCTTCTTAATAATTATTCACCAAATCCATCACCGTTTAATTACTTTCAAGTCTAATTAGTCTAAGATAGAAGGAAAACGGATTCCACCTAGTCCCTGTGGATATGACCTTGATACGCACTACAACAAGCCTGTGCACTTGCAGGAAATTACACAGCACGCATCAAGTTTTTGGCGCCGTTGCCGGGGACTGGCGTTTGAATCTTTTTACTTTTTATTTCCAACTTATTAGACTTTTTCTTACTTACCCTTTTTTTTCTTTTTCCAAGTCGAAGCTTTCAGGTCGTATATGCCCCAAACCAGGAGCAAGAAGCCATCTCTAACCTTCCACCAGGAGATTGAAAGGACAGCCCGTGAATTTCGCAAGAAGAGCAAGCAGAAACAACAAACAATGGCGAACAGACTCAATGAAGGAGCACACCCAGAGGTTGAACAGGCTCAGCCTACGCGACCTTACATCCCCATGTCCCAGCTCCTATAACCACCAACCACCATCATCCATAATAGCATAGCCATTCCAGATGTCGACGCCCCCTACGAAATCAGAACAAACCTGCTCAGCATGTTGGAAAGACGCACATTTGGAGGCCTGCCCTCAGAAGACCCAAACTCGCACTTGCAGAATTTTCTGCGAGTGTGTAGCACTGTGAACATAGCCGGAATGACCAAGGAGCAGCTATACATGAGAGTATTCCCATTCTCACTCAGAGACACAGCATTTGAATGGCTCAACAATCATGAGGCAGGCCATTTCACAGACTGGGACAGCCTAGTCAGGGCCTTCTTGAAGGAGTATCACCCGTCAAGCAAAGCTGCAAGCTTGAGGCAGCAACTCATCGGTTTCTCCCAACGTTATGACGAATCCATTCGTGATGCTTGGGAGAGATTCAAAGGACTGCTCAGAAGGTGCCCAAACCACAGGATTGATGAAGCCGTGCAGCTTGAGCAATTTTATTGCGGACTGAGTGATGAAGACCAAAACACCTTGGACAAAATGGCCAACGGTGCATTCTTGGACAAGGACTATAATGACGGCGTGGCCATTCTTGAAGCCCTGTCCAGAAGAAAAACCCAAGTCAGGGGAATCAAATCCCCTGGCCTCATTGAAGTAGATCGAGTGACCAAGCTGGAAGCAGAGATTGAAGCACTCAGGAAACAGTTGGGGACTGCTTATGTCAAGGCAGCCACAGCCTCAGTCACAGCCTTAGACTGTGAAGGCTGTGGAGGACTGCACAACACAACCAGCTGCCCCCTCTTCACCGAATGTGATTCTGAGCAAGCCAACTTCATCCAGCAGAAGCAAAACCAATTTTGGGAACTCCTACAATCCATCATGGAGGAATCACCCAAATTTCTCTTGGAGAGGACCAGGCAAAGAAAGAGCCCCACAACAGCCCCAGTACCAAAGGCAGAATCAAGGCGCACAGCCCCAATACTAGAGGCAGAACCAGGTGGGACAACAAGGCAGCAACACCGACATGATGAACATGCTGCAGTCTATCTTGGCAAACCAAAACAAAATGAGCGAGGAAATTTCTCAAATTAAATCCCACAGCAGGATCCTCGAAAATCAAATTGCCCAACAAGCCTCAATGTCTACTAACCAGCAAGGAGCCCTTCCAGGAAAACCGATGGAGAATCCAAGGGTTGAACATTGCAATGCAGTGACACTTCGCAAGAAAGAGGAGTTAGAGGCTACAGCACCAAGACAGCCTGACGCTGTAGAACTGACAGCACCAACATCGAGCTTGGAACGCACAGTACAGACACAGGCTGAGCCCGTCACTAAGCCTGTAGGCACGAAGAAGGTAGAGGAACAACCCCAGACTGTCAAACCATATCAGCCTCCTCTTCCATATCCAGAAGTATACTATAAGGCCAAATTGGAAAAGCAACCCACTATGACGTCCCGCGAGAGCACTCTAATCCAACATCCACCGCCCAAGAAATACCCAGACCCAGGGAGCTTCACAATACCATGTCATGTAGGGAGCAAGAAGATTGAAGGAGCCTTATGCGACTTAGGGGCAAGTGTCAGCCTGCTGCCACTTTCCACCGCTCGAGATATGGACCTTGGGAACATCAAGACCACAAGGATGAAAATCCAGCTTGCTGACCGGTCGCTTGTACATCCTGTTGGTGTATTAGAAGATGTATCTGTAAGGGTTGGTGACTTCCTCATACCTATTGATTTTGTGGTCACGGATATGGAGTTAGATGCCCACACACCTATTATTTTGGGCGACCGTTTCTTGCGACGACCAGAGCATTGATAGATGTTGAGGAAAGAAGAGTGACACTGAGAGTCGGGGAAAAGACAATGAACTTAAATATGCCGAGAGCCCCTGAGCTAGAACTGGACTTAGACACCTGCTGCCAGTTCGACACTATTGATAATGGCATCAACACAAGGCAACAGGCTCAGCCTGTCCAGCCCGTCCACCAGCCTGTCCAGCAGCAGCCGCCAATCAATCAAATTGGAGCTGACGATCTTGCACCAAATATTCAGATAAAACCCCTTCCTCTAGAATTGAATGAAGTGCATTTGGATGTGAACGGTAGTACCATGGTTTACAAGGAGAAGCCCCCAAAAAGGAAAAATGAGCAAAACACCAAACGTGTCTTCAAGAAGGGAGGCCAAGTCCTTTTCCAGGAAAAGAGGCGATCCGAATGGACAGGTCCATTCACCATTCTTCGCTGTTTCCCTCATGGGGAAATGGAGATTTGAGGTGACGGAATCAGTCCGTTCATGGTCCATCGTAAAAAGGTAAAAATCTATCACCCTACCATGGGCGTTTTCAGGGAGAGTCAATCTCCTCAGAACCCTCCAATCACCTAAACAAGGAGGATGTCCAGCTACAAGACATGAAAGAAGCGCTTCTTGGGAGGCAACCCAAGCGAGGTAATTTTTTTTTATTTCCCTTGCCTTTCGTTAATTTTCATTTGGTTATTTTGTTTTGTTTTTGTTTTGTGTGTCTCTTTTGTTTTGAACAATCTGTTGCTGCAACTCGATGGAGGAAGAAGTCGTCAAGTCAGAAACTCATCAGGGAAGTCCTTCTATACCCTTTTCGACTTTAAGTCTTAATTATTTCACTGCAAAAAGGACTTTAATGCTTGCACAGCCTCAACACAGGCTGAGCCTGTGACGAACTTTCAGCACCTCTAATCTAGTTTTAAGGTGCTCCACCATACTACATAGGATAGAACTTTCAGTTTGGGGTATTTTTTGTAGCACTTTTGTCTTTCATTTTCAATTATGTGTGTTTCATTGACTTGGATTTGTTTTCGCATTGCACCCATTTTTCTGTTTAGTTTTCGCAGTGAGGACACTGCAAATTTTTCAGTTTGGGATATTTTTTGGGTGCAATTCTAACTTATGTACTTTTCTGGGAATGATGCAAATTTCAGTGCTTTTCTGTTCTTCATTATGCTTTTCCACAGTGTGAGCCTGTCGTAATATTTATGCTTCTTTCCCTTTTCCATTTAGTACTGCTCAATCTTTAATCTCAGGACTTGTCTTCATTTTCAGAACAAGCAGAATAGGTACAATCAAACAATTGCACTCCATGAATCTGTCAGATAAGAAAAATCTTGCTAAATGGTTTTCAAAATGCAACAGGCTCAGCCTGTCTACCTTCAGAACAGATCCTTATCCCTGTCAAGGCGAAATACAAGTAAGAGTTCTTCAAGCAAGGAAAGGATCTAGGCCATCTTTTACATACCCAACAGACCTCATAAATCCATACCACACTCATCTGTCCATTGCAACCCCATTTGAGCCGACTAAGATGGTCCCTATTTATTCTTTCACCCTGTTTCATCTCACCTCAACCACTTGAAACCGAAACAGGGGCCATCATGTGCCAAGGCACAATTCCATTCCCACAGCCTCACCCTGTTGATGAGTCTGTGAACAAGAATCATTCCCACTAAGCATCTGAGGCTGTTTGCTCTCAACGAATACATATCCAGAATGCTACCACACAGCTTATACTGCCCCCTCCCAACTGCAAAAAAAAAAATGTTCCAAAAAAAAAGCAGCCAGAAGGGAGAAGAAAGACATGAGAAGTAGAAATTAGGAGAAAAGAAACATTTTGTGAATCAAACTCCATCTCAACACAAGGGGATACATTAAGCCTCTGGGTAGCATGAAAATGCAAGGAATGTATAGTCAATAGTCCCTATACAGCCTCAGACTGTCAACAAAATAAACTGGGAATTTCAAGTTCACTGGCCACTAACTATTGCTCAGACCATCCACCATCCATTGAAGACCATCACCCTAGCCTCAGCACAACACAGAAAAGTCCTGGGGATCCTTGCTTGATTACTTTTGCACATTAGTAGAGATAAGGGATAATGGGTCTGCATATGAGGTAATGTTTCCACTTATCGAAAAATGATTTTGGCAGGATCCCTTTGACGATAGATGATTGGAGGTTAGTTGCATGAATACTCCTGTGATTTTTATGACAAAAATCTACTGACAAGGAATTTGATTGAGATTGATACAGTTTTGGAGGAAAATTTAAGAATGCTTAAATTGAGACATCACAAGGGTGAAGCATAGTCAAAAATCGATGCATTGAGATTAGCCTTCTCTCCCCTTTAAATCATGCCTCCTTTTATTCTTCTGTTTGCTTGAGGACAAGCAAAATCTTCAGTTTGGGGTATTTTGATGCACATGAAATATGCATAGTTTTAGGCATGATTTCAGGCATGATATTTGCTCATTCTTTCATGATTATATGCCTCCTATGCATAATTCCGTCGTATTTCCTGTATTCCTATCCTTCACTGCATAATTAGTGATTTCAGGTGCATTTCAACCAATTTGGGAGGATTTCATTTAAGAATTTGAAGATACAGCATCAGCACAGCGTGAGCCTGTGACAGAACCCTTGAGGTTGTGACTGAGGCTGTTGTTCATCGAGAATTCAATTAGAGGTCTCAAACCACCCTCAAATCACTAGATTTATACTGAATCTCATTGTCCTTACTTCGATCCAAGAAGTCCTCATGACATCTCACCATCGGCAAAAGAAGCAGGAATTGATTAAAGGAAGAATTTTAGGAGAACTGCTACAGCCTCAGCCACAGCGTGAGGCTGTGCATCCTGTAGAAACCCAGAAAATGCAAAAAGAATAAAGAATGTCGCCACTTGCACCACCTGCTCCACTAACATAAACAATCATTCTCCTGACGTTCCCAGAGCACTTTGAAGGAAAAAGAGCAATGGGCACATGACATCCAAAGGGAATCTCCTTAAAGAACAATTATCCTCTGCAAAGGGTGCCTTGGAACTCACAATCCACCATTCAACTTGCTGCCCATCATGCCTATCCTGACACACACGCTGAAGGATAGAGAAGCCAACTTGCCCAAAAACCCATGCTCTCCAACAGGTGGGAAGGAGGAAGAGAAGGGAGCTGCATCTACAAAAAGGGTGAAGAGAAGAGGAGAAAGAAGATCCTGGCATCGAGGAATCCAGAGATCATACACCCAGAAAATCACAGAAGTTCTGGAACAGAGGTTTAAACCCAGAACCTTGGGTTTTCAAGGGGGTACACGATTCTGCAGGTTTTTCTGCAGAAATTGTGTCGCCCCTAACCTCCAATCTGTTCCAAAACCTATGCCCATCTTTATTTCCATTATTTTTGTAATTCTGAGCATGAACTAAACAACCCCTCTTAGGTTGAAGGGGGGAGCATGTACCCGATTTGTGTTTAATGAACTGCTCTTGTTTTAACCCCTTCCTTCTTGCTTTAGTTGTTGAGTTATTAATCCATGTCTAGGTTCTGATCAAACCAATGCATGAACTCAGGTAGCTAGGTGAAGGACCGAAAGGAGAAACCATAGTTACCAGAAAAACAACAACCAAACCTTCGTTTTTAACTCGTGATAGAATTAGAAACTAATTGAGGAATTAGCCTCAACACCAAATCTTCATCCCCCTTGAGTTTGACCTATGCGAAAGCACTTGGAAGATGAGAACCTTAGGAGGAACCTGTGAGTGAAAACAAATGGGTTCAGTATTGGTAGAGAGCGCCTGCAAGAACCAATCCTTATAATTGACCCTTTAGTCGGCCACAACCTCAGACTGCGCCCAGCACAGCCTCAGCCTGTCACAGTGTATGTTGCTGTCGACAGTGTCGAGCTGTGTCAAGCACAGCCTCAGTCTGTGACAGCATAGTCAAGAGATAACCACCTCCTAATTTGATTCTTGATTGATTATTGGGTAGCATACTCTTATTTCAGTAACAACTTGGTGAAGAACCGAAAGGGGAAGCGAGGAGTGCTAGACCTACAATAGTCAACCTTCACTCCTTAAGCATTCGAAAGAAGGTAAGGAGAGGCTGTGGGAACTAGCACCAACATTAAACTTCATCCCTAAGTGGACGTCTGCTCTAGTGACAGGGGGTAGATGGAAGCTTAAGGAACTATTAATAAGATCGAAAGCCGTTGATAGTACCTTAGGTTGGGAGCCCCGGCAAGATATCTCATTAGTCACAGCCTCATCACAGTGTCAGTCTGTGACTGAGGCTGTAGAGCAGTTCGTGAGCACAAATCAGGACATGTGGATCCCGAATGCCTAAGAATTCACCATTCCTGATCTCTCCCTCATTTAGTCTATTGTTACATTTATTTTACTGTTTATTTTGCTTCTTAATAATTATTCACCAAATCTATCACCGTTTAATTGCTTTCAAGTCTAATTAGTCTAAGATAGAAGGAAAACGAATTCCACCCAGTCCCTGTGGATACGACCTTGATACGCACTACAACAACCCTGTGCACTTGCAGGAAATTACACAGCACGCATCAGGTTCCATCCCCAATTGCTAGTTCAGAATAGAATTTTGCATAAACCAGAGGCAAGCTAGGCCCATGCCATAAAATTGATCTTTGATAATGGGCATAGCATGACCCAAAATAACCCCTCGATTCCTGGAGATAGATTAAATGACGATGTGACATGCTCTGAAAAGTAAAATCCTTGTGGAGAACAAGAGGAAAAATAGAAGAGGAGTAGCAAAAGGTTGGAAGCCAGTGGAGATCAAGAGGAGAGCAAGAAGAAGGTGGTTGAAGGCAATTCCGGTGGTGAAGAGGTGGTGATCCCGAGTAGAAATCCATGTTGCATGCAGTCTTAGTAAATCAGAAATATCTTGAGTTATAGACGTCGGTTTGTTGCGTTCTTAGTGTCTCTAAAAAGCTAAGAGGGAGATCCACGACTTTGCATTTGAAAATAGAAGCTAATTCAGTCATATTCTTTATTTAAATTACAGTTGAATTGATGCAAAATTGAGCTAAAGAGTGGAAGAAGAGACGGATTAGAAAACACCCAATCGCAAGGAGCTAAAGGAGGGCTACAAGAGTTAACGTTAAACCTTGTCTATGATTTTCGTTTATTATTGTTTCTGTTGCTGTTGTTGTTGCATGAGTGAAGCAAATTACCTAGGCATGCTTGGAGACATGGAGAATGGTGCATACAAAGGCTACATTGGAGGCATCAATGAGGAGCATGAGACAAAAGCAAGCTTGGAACTGGCAAGTTCACTTTCATAATCAAGTCCAAGATTCGATCTCATAAGAAATTTAAGAAGAGATGGAGATCAAAGCATGGCAAAGATGCTCAAAGTTTCTGGAATATGCAGTCTCGGAAATAAATTCATATCTCGAGTTTTACATATCGGATTGCTGCGATCTTAGACTCTCTAGAAATCTAAGAGGAAGATCTACAACTTTGATGTTGAGACCAGAAGTTGAATCTGCCGTTTTCTTTACTTAAAATTCACTTGAAGTCGACAGACAAATTCGGTACAAAAATTCGGTTTGGGTTTATTTGGGTTTAAGTATTGTTAGCTGGATTATTATTGTTATTTGGGTTATTATTATTTCTAGACTTTAGTTTATTAGTTGGGTTATTATTATTTGTGGGCTTTAGTTAATTAGCTGGGTTTTATTATTTGTTGGGTTTTAATTAGTCCAATTAGTTATTGGATTTAAAAAGTCAAATCCTAGTCCATGTTGGAGTTATGGGAGCTGACTTTAGGTTAGTATAAGTAGGTTATTATAGGGTCAAAAACGTGGATATGTTAGACAATTTTCAGAAAATAAGAATTTGTCTTTTGAAAGGTTTTCTTCTTGATTGAGTGATTCAAATGATTTCCAAGGGAGGGATTCTAATGATTTTACATTAGGGATTAAATTCTACTTATCAAGTTCTTTTACTTGTGGCGTTTAATTTGATTCCTTGTAATTCTAATTTCTTTTGTGCCTATTCCAATTGAGTTTAGGAGGTGAAGAATAGAATTGCTGAAACCTTAGTTTGATTGATGTTGAAGATCGCGCGTCAATTAGTTGCGGAGGTGAATCTAGTGCTGACTCTAGTTTTATTGCCGTATCATTTAGTAGCACAGCTAAAGGTTTCAATCAATTGTATCTTTGTGTTTTTTTTCAATTTTTGTGTTTTGTGTTTTTTGATTAAAAAAATATTGTCGAGTTACTGTTCACCGAATACTGTTCATCGATGTTACTGTTCACACAAAAAAAAGTTAATTTTTTGTTATTTCTTCTTGTCGTCAATTATAAAAAAAAAAAAGTGAAAAGAAAAAGGTGGTAGTAGATTTGTGTGGGATTGGAATTGAAGTTGTTGATTGTTAGATTGCATGTATACATCAATTTCTTGCAAGTGGCCACAGTGGATTGAGTTGGTGTATTTAAATTGGAAGTTTGATTAATTGTTGTTGATTTTGTATACCAGCTTGTATTCAAAATTTTACTGCCAGTTCTGAAAATTTGTTGATTTCAGCCAAATTTTGTGTATCAGCTCTTCTACGAAATTTTTCTGCTAGTTCTGGTTTGATACTATTCTGCCGAATTTTGTATACCAGCTCACCTATAAAATGTTTCTGCCCATTCTGGTTTTTAGTTGTTTCTGCCGATTTTGTATATCAGTTGATATACAAATTTTTTCTGCTTTTTCGGGTTTCCTTGTTATTTTTAAAATTTTTGTGCCTTTTCTTGCGTTGAGTGATTGTTGTGTCATAGTTACTCAAGTTATCAATATTTAATCACATACATTACTTTGTTCTTGTGTTTGATCTTTCTTTGTTTGTTGGAGTCTTTATTTGCCTCTAGAATTGGTATGCTTTTTTTCTTTCTTTAGATTATCTTTGTTTTTCTTTTCTTTGAATTAAGTGTTGCAGGTTTAATTGCTTGATTTTATTTGATTTGATCCTGAATTATAAAATTGAAACAGAATCAAAAGTGGTAAAAGGCTGAGTTTGACATCCATTGCTAAGAGAGAATAAACACGAGTGAGACACGTGAGGAATTATTTTTTACTAACACTTTCTTGCAGGTGATATATCGTGGGATATTCGAGATTTGATAGAGGACGCAGAAAGTCCTTATCTGATATGTCACGTCTTTCTTATGGAGCATTGAGATGGTTAGAGACAAGATAGTTGTGGGAGCTTACTTTAGGGTAGTATAAATAGGTTATTACAGGTTCAAAAATATGGATATGTTAGAAAATTTTCAGAAAATAACAATTTGCCTTTTGAAAGGTTTTCTTTTTGATTGAGTGATTCAATTGATTTCGAAGGGAGGGATTCTCTTGATTTTACATTAGGGATTAAATTCTACTTATCAAGTTCTTTTACTTATGGCGTTTATTTTGATACATTGTAATACTAATTCCTTTGTTGCCTATTCCAGTTGAGTTTAGGAGGTGAAGAATAGAATTGCTAAAACCCTAGTTTGATTGAAGTTGAAGATCGGGCATCAATTAGTTGCGGAGGTGAATCTAGTGCTGACTCTAGGTTTGTTGCCGTTTCAATGAGGCATACTTTGATCATCAATTGCACACGATTTCGCCCAAAAAACGGATGGGTGCCTAACACCATCCCATCCGTGACGAACCCTCGAATCCAACATCTCTGGTTCGCTATGAGTTGTTGCCTTAAGAAGTTGTTGATGCTTAAGGAAGGTTTTTCCCTAAATTTTTCCTTGCAATAAAATGCGAGTGACGACTCCTTTGATATTGGATGTTGGTTATGAAGAAGGTGTAAGAATAAGGTGAGAGACCAATTAACTTTTGGTTGGGTACTCACAAATGGAGCCAAATCTGCTTTTAGTTTCTTTGTGGAACCAAATATTTTTGCCCAATACTCAAACAACACAAAACACTTAACCAATATGTTTGTTAATCATCAAAATAGTATAATGATCATCAAAATCATTAGAAACATATATTTGTATGCTGAACATGACTAGTCCTAATTAATTACTAATTAATCCACTAATCATATATTTAGGCTAACATATTTCACTAAGCTAAACTCTATATAAATTACTAGCTCATAATTAAATCATCTCATTAATATTGGGTTGACACACATCAAAAGCCTAAAATAATAAAATATGGTTGGTCGAAATTTGGGTGTTCACAGTATCTTCCTCTTTCATTGTGCCCTCCTCTTTCTCCCAAATCTGTCACGACGTCATACTTCTTCTCGTACTCATCAAACTCGTCTTCACAATAGCTATAGTGCACATGAGTTGAATTCCTGGCTTTCTGCCTCCTCAACGCACTATTAGATGAAGCCTCTTTGCGCCATTCATCATTGTAACTTCCTTTACCGTATCTAGAATAATCCATGATGTTAACTTGCAAAACTCATTAGCAGAAGAAAAAAAAGTTCCTCACTGCTCCCCCATGTGTATCACTCAAGATTGTTTTTCCTTTCGTGTTTTCACTCAATTTGGCAATAGGTATAACACTCTGCCTTTTTCCTCTCTTGATTCCTACTTTGTTTATTTGTTAGAATACTTAATTAAATAAACGAGTACCTGGAACCAATTCAACGAAAGAAGCAAAAAACAACCCAACGAAAGAAAGACGTAGCACAATTCCAGAGGCAAATATCAACACCAGAAAAGAAATGATAAGCTCACACAAAGATGAATGTATATGTGACGATTTTTGTAAAAATTAGGCAATATGACACAAGGATTACTCAATTAGAAAAGCTAAAGGAAATCGGATAGCTAAAAAATAAGAATACAAGAAAGAACTCCAACTAGGTAATCAACAATCCAACCAAGCCTGCAGAACACACACAAGAATCGTCAATTTTTTCTTTATTTTTTTTTAAACCTATGCTACCGAAAATTATATAATAGCAATACAATTCAAAGTTCAATGGTTGTGACCAGCAAATCAACTAATGCCAATACTATAGTCTTTTCTTTTTTTTTTTTTGCAGTCAATTTCACTTCTTTTTGTCTTTTTTCTTTATATTGTTAAAAGTAACAAGCACAAGTATTATGATTTTTAACAACAATAAACCACTGTCAAGTCAACAAACAACAATCGAATAGCAATTTTGTTTTTTTTCTTAATTCTGAATTCGGCAACACAATAACAATAGTAATTAAATAATAAAAAAGTAAAGATACGTAGTTGAATTTGATACCTAGGCTCTTCTACCAAAGATGATACGACAATAAACACTGGACAGAACTAGGAGCACCTTCTTTTCAATCAATCGTCCCAAAGATCTCGAATCAAATCAACCAAAGAGTTAAGTGCAGTATCGCTCCACCTCAAGACACACCTGGGCCAGGGAACAAAGAGAATAAAAAGTACAAGGAATCTTGAAAACACCACAGATATATGCTACTTGATAAGTAATCGTAATCCCTAAAATAAACAAGTAAAGAATAATCTCACTTGCAAAGATAAATCAGGTCAACGACCCAAGTTATGAATAACCTCAAATTTTTATTTCTGAATAATGATGTTGGTCTAAAATAACATAAAGACTCTTTATTTATAACAGGTAAAGTCAGCCTCCCCTAAAACATAATGGACTCGTAGTTACTATTCACGTGAACAGTAACCCTAGCTCGTAAGTGGATTGGATTTCCAATTCTAATTCCATAATGGGCTAGGCTAAAGTAATAAATAAAAATAATCCTACCTAAGCCTAGACCCAAGTCAGCCATACATAATAAAACCCATATAATAATAATTCTTGATCCAAAATAATAATGGTCTAAGTTAGCAAAATAATATTAAAAATAAAATAATTCAGATTTGTCGACTAGGCCAAGCGTAGCCCATGTCGACTAACCCTCCCATGTAAGCAAATAGGTTGGCCTCTCCTTAAACTCCTTGCCAAGCTTGATCTCCATCTCTTCTTGAATTTCTTATGAGAACGAATCGTGAACATGATTCTGAAAATGAGCTTTATGTTGGCCTAAGGTCGGGTTAGCATATTATTTGTGTTAATCATTTTCTATAATCTTGATTAAATATGCTAATCAAGGTATTTGATTATGTGTGGATTAGTAGTTGATTTAGTTTTACTCATGTGTCTTAATCCTCCTTATGCCTTAGGTATGTTTTGATGCTAACAAACTTTGAAGTTTCAGATTTGTTTATTCACCCTTAGCATGCATGTGATATTGTGGGAGTTTGTATGTAGTGGGATTGTACTTTGTGCAAAGTGGCCATGAGAGGTCATTTTCATGACCTTAGGTATTGTAACATGTGAACCCTATTGCTTTATGATTATGAATTAACAATTCCTACAGCTTACCCATAAATTGTTCAATCTGTGATCAAACCCCTGGAAGATGGAGTAAGTGGAATTGAAGAATGTGTTAGTGGGGATGAAAGGTCGCTTTCATAAAAAAACCACCATGCCACTTTTGATTGTTTAATTTCTATGCCTATTAGTCAAACAACCTAGGACAGTACACTTCTAGATACTGAGCTGATGATTAAAGGTTCCTTAAACGGGTCAAAAAATCAGAAGATTCAAAATTCTAGGTCTAACCTTGGACTATGTTAAACATTGACAAAAAGCTGATGAATGGAGTGCCTCGGGCCAAAGCGTGAAAGCGACAATAGGTAATAGAAACGTTGACATTCTGGCGCCTTCGATGACAAATCTGACAGCAACAGTAGATAGATGAAAATTGGCTTTCTTTGGTCTTTGTGTCAAGCTAACCTATTACTAGGAAGTCAAAGGAACCTAGTACTTTATACTTCTGGAACTACACAGGATGATTCAAACAAGTTGCAGCTTCCCCTCTTAACGTTCATATGAAATTAGCATGTGAGCAACAACCTTGATCTTTACAAAAGTGCTGAGTGAGAGTGACTGCTTAGGGATTTGAACGTTGTGGCGCCTTTCATGCCAAAACTCGATGTAACTGATAGTGACACATAGTTGTTACTCTTAGAGGCTTCTTTTCCCCCTGCCTCTATATAAGGAAGATTAATTGTTGAAGAATGTTAGAGCTGCTAATGGAGAAAGAACTGAGAACTAAGTTGCAGCTCTCCTCCTAAGCTTGCATGTTCAAAATATCCTTGTGCATTACTTGTAATTCTCTTGAGTGAGTCACTCATAAAGATATCTTGAGAGAGGATTATATTTTAGACAAGCTTATGAGTGCTTTGTACTGATTAGTGATAAGCAAAGCTAGGATTAACTTTTTGAGAAGGTTTACAAGTTGCACTTTGGAAAAACTTGTAAGAGATAGGCTTTGTTGGTTTAACCTATGAAGAAACCAATTGAGTGAGGTAGGATATGGGATATCTTACTAGTTGATCCCGTAAAAACCAAGGTTAGTGAAGGTTAGAAATCTTAAGGTTGACTCCTTGAGTAATGGAGGTAGTCCTGTATGCAAATCACTATAAATCCTTTGTACCAATATCTCTAACCCTCTTTTTAATTGTGTTTTAATGTGTTTATAGTTTTTCAGATTTAAATACAAAATCGTTTTGGCATTAATGACGCCAAATCGGCGATTAAGTGTAAAAAGGCTAATTCACCAACCCCCCCCCCCCCCCCCCCCTCCCTTTTTAGCCACTTTGGACCTACACTTTGAACTTGTAGGAATATTTCCAAAAATTTGGAACCATTGGCATGGTTAATTCGTCATTTCCATCTCCATGCATGTCATTTTCATTGTCGTCTCCAACGAAGCCTTGGCATGCATCATTCTTCAAGTCTACAATCTCGTCTTGGCGAGTTATGTTATGCCTTCATTAGTTTGCATCATAATGGTTAGGATTTTAGGCTTTATAGTTTATAATTTTAGGTCTTAAAATTAAGATTCAGTTTTTAGGATTTAGAATTGTAGGATTTAAATTTTTTAGATTTAAGGACCTATTAATTCGAATTGTCATAAGAGGGACCATAATAAACATTTAGGATCACTTGAGGTGCAAAAAAATTTTAATTTGACATTCAAAATTGATAAAAGGACTTATTTGGTATCACAAATAAAGAAATAGGACTCGATTGAGAGTTTTTAGAGTTGCAGGTACCAAGAAAATATTAAAAAAGCAAAAACCACAAAATTTCATGATAATAAGTCAAAAAAAATGGATAAAAAAGGGGAAACCTCTCCACAGTCCATAATTTAGGCAATTCCTGGGTTGAGTCCTATAACTCTAAAACTCTTCAATCAAGTTCTATTTATTTAATTAATTATAATAAATAAGTCTTTTTGTCAATTTTGGATACGAAATTGAAATTTTAGGTCCTTCAAATAATCTTAGATGTTTGGTATAGTCTCACTTATCATAATTTTAATTAATTAGGTCCTTAAATCTTAAAAATTTTAAATCATAAATTTTAAATTCTAAAATTATGAACTCTAAAAACTCAATCTTAATCTTAAAACCTAAAATTATAAACTATATAGCCTAAAATCCTAAGCATTAAATCATAAATCTTAAAATATTAAATTGTAAATTCTTAAATATTAATTCTAAATTTTTAAGGTCTAGATGTAATTTAAAGTCTAAAATTTTAGGATTTTAAGGTTTAAGGTTTACAAATTATAATTTAAGGATAAGGATTAAGGATTTTCAATATGGTATGCAAGGTTTCAAAGTTCATATTTTAGTATTTAGAATTTTAAACTTTAATGTTTAGGTTTAGGATTTAGCATTTAAGATTTTACTATATAGGATAGAGGATTAGGTTTATAATTTGTCAAACTAGGACTTATGATTTAAGATTTAAAATTATAGATTTTAAGAATTAAAGTATTGGTTTTTTAATTTTATGATAGAGAATTAGGTTCATAATTTTTCAAACTAGGACTTATGATTTAAGATTTAATATTAAAGATTTTAAGAATTAAAGTATAGGTTTTGGAATTTTATGATTTAAATTTTAGAATTAATCTTTAAGAATTTATGGTCTAACATTTTAGGATTTAAGAATTAATGCGTTGAATTTTAGGATTTATAGTTTACAGTTTTAGGTTTTAGGTCTTAAAATTAATATTCAGTTTGTAGGGTTTAGAATTTTAGGATTTAAAATTTTTTAGATTTAAGGATCTAATTAATTTAAATTATGATAAGAGGGAATATTATAAACATTTAGGAGCATTTGAGGAACAAAAGTGAAACGCCCCGACCCGGATTTACCGTACACAGTAAACACGTGCCGGAACTGTGACGACCCAACCCAACATGACTCAACATACAGTGTGTACAACAACAACTCGGCCCCAACGACCCAAAATAACAAACATCAATAATAATAAAACCGGCCCAATGGCCCAACAACTATAATACTATGCACAACGGAAGACTTTAACTCACATAACACTATAAGCAACAACAATATGGCCCTACGGCCCAACGGCAAAATAAACAGCACAGCGAAAGACTTAACGACTCACAATGACTCTGTATGCAACCCATGATGCAACTAATGGATCCGAGTCCTGTCCAAGGGATAACGCCGCAGCCTGTCTGGAATGCAATATACCTGAATCACAAATAACTCAACCTACGGGATGAAAGCCCGCAGGTGAGGGGTGAGTCCGAAGTGCCCACCGGGTAAACCCATAAGCAAATATACATATACAACACCGTAAACAATCCAAGTCACAACACAACAACTAACCAAGGTTCTCACGAACCTTAAATACACACTGGTGATTCTAGACACACTATTCCAATTTTATTATCAGGGCCCCTATCACAAGTTAAATGATGGCCGTCGCCTGGTAGTCAAGCTAGCTAGCCCGTGGACCCCTCCCCGGTACCTCCACGTAATAACTGGCACAGACAGGGAGCAGGCACCAACCACTAACTCTCCCCCAGTGCTCAAACAATAACAATAACTTGGTACAGACAGGGAGCAGGCACCAACCACTAACTCTCCCCCAGCACCATAATCTAAGACTACCATCTGGCTGTTCCAACATTTAACTGTGACTCGCTAGATGTCTAAGTGTATTCAATTTTATTATTTCCTTTTTCCTCGACTAATTACCACATCTCTATCATCCAACCATTATCTCATTATCCCGAGCAGGCTCGCAGCCTCTCCGCTCGTCTGGATAATAACCAATATCAAACTGTCATCACATCATAGTACCCTCGGTACTCAACTCACACAATTCTACGGTCAACAACAGCAACAGTCTTACTCATATCCACAATCCCAACATCATCAATTATATCAACAGCAACAATAATTTCAACAACATCAACGGCAACAATTATCAATCAAAATCATCTCAAAACAAATCATACACAGCCACAAAGTATCATACCAGCAACATCGAACACAGTAAGCAAACAGCAACTTGATATCACGGGATGTAAATAAATATTTACTTAACCTCACCTTAGCCGATTACTCAACTCCGGAAATAATGACCGGTCCGACACCGGCTCCTCGGGAAACTGCCCGATATCCGAACCTATACAACAAAACCACATATATTCACATAAATGCACATAAGAGTATGTCATGATGCCAATTTACGAAATAAACCCATCCCGGTTACTCATCTTTTATTATTATCCTTTACCGAAAATAATTAACCGTACGTATTTCCGAATATAATTTCGGTACCATACTTTAATTAAAACCCTTTTCAAAATATATTTCCATAAAATAATTATAATTCCCAAAATAATAATTACTATAATTTTCTTGGAATTTATAATATATATATTTTCCATAATATTTCCATAAAAATTATTATACTTCCCAAATATAGTTTCCAATTATTATTTTCTTTAGAAAACTCCATTTCCAGAAAATATAACCATATAACTTATTTTTCCGATAATAAATACGAATTTATTAATATACACATATATATTTCCCAACTTATTCCCGTATGCATAAATATTAATTATTTCCATATCTTACACTTTCCCAAATTATTTATTTTCCCCAAAAATTATTTCCTTTTCAAAATTTATATTTTCAGAATTATATAGTTTTTATTTAAATTCCCAGATTTTATTTTGATTATTATAACTATTATTATTTATTTTCTTTTATTTCTGGATTGGGCCAAGTCCAAGCCTAACCCACATAGCCCAAACCTAACCCATAACCCAACTAAAGCCCAACAAACTAAACACCTAAACCTATAACCCAATCCCCACAAAACCCAAGCCCACACATCTCAGCCCACCAACATAACCCAACAACTAAATCTTACCCAAGCCCAACCAAACATAGCCCAAACCTTAAATCCAACAACCCAAGAAACCCTAAAGGATTCCGCGCACTTATCTCCTTGCCACAGCTCACCTTGAGCTGCAGACCTGCGACGGCGGCATGGGACGGGCGTGGCAGGTGAGGCGGCACGAGCGCGGCGTCGGGCTGGCAAGCGCGAGCGGCGGGGAAGAGGACGACGCGGCGGCGTCGCATGGCAGGTGGAAAGGAGGTGGATCTGATGGGCCTGCTCGCGACGGACAGCGACGGGCGGCGCTACAACGAGCTCGGGGAGGAGGAGAACTCAGACGGCGCGGCTGCAGGTGGTCTCCGGTGGCATCTGTGGTTGTTGTTGGCGTCGCGCGCGAGGTGAGGAAGAGGGGTTGGCGGCGGTGTCGCGTGTGGAGAAGGAGAAGAACAGGTGCTGCGGTGCTCGACCCGGTCGGGTCCACTGCACGCGAGAGGAGGGGAGAGGCAGGGCAGCCGGAGGAGGAGGAAGGAGGAAGAAGGAGGAAGGGAGAAAGAAGATGAAATGGTGGCCGGCGGCTGTGGGATGGTTGTTTGGTGGTGGTTGGTGTCGGCTGAAGGAAGTGGAAGAAGGGAGGAATGGTGGTGTGTGGTGGAGGGAAAAGATGGAGAAGCAAATTAAAGAAAACGGGGAAGAAACCGACAGGGGAAATCACGGGAATGGAAAATGGAAAATGACAAGAAGAAAAAGGGAAGGGGCCGGCGATTCACGGGTCATGGTGGCTGGGAAGAAAGAAAATAGAAAGAAAAAGGAGAAGGAGAAAGGAAGGGAAAAGAAAGAAAAGAGAGAAGAAAAGTGGGGCCCGCGTGGCCGGGAAAAACCGGGAGAGAGAAGAGATGTAGCCGGAAAAGAGGGAGAGAAAGGAAAGAGGAGAAGGGAGAGTGGCTCGGGCAAGCCTCATGTGGCCGGTCCGGATTCTCGTGTCGGAATCTCGTAGACGCAGGGTACTCCCGTCTTTCCGACAAATCCCGTCCCGAGTCCAAAAATATGACTTGGGCTCGGAAAATCCGATTAATCCTCCTGAACGTCGTCCAAGTCTCGGAATTGGAAACCGAGGCTCGGTTAGTTAGGAAGACACTCCCGAGCGCGGGAAAATTCTCGGTTTCGAAAAACGACTATCGATTTACTTCGAATTAATTACCCGAGATTAATTCAACAGTAAATCACGGTAAAATAATTTCTACAGTCCCGGTAAAAATTCAAATTTTACCCGGGCTGTTACAAAAAGATTTTCATTTTGACATCTAAAATTAACAAAAAAAAAACTTTTTTTGGTATAACTAATTAAAGATATAGGACTTGAATAAGAAATTTTAGAATTGTATGACTCAATTGAGGAATGATCTAAAATTATAGTACTGGGAAAGTGGTTTTCTCTCTCAATCCCTTGTGCAACCGTCTAGTTAGTACTTGTAAGCAAGTATATGTATGGACAACAACATATACAAAGAGGACAAGAGAAAGGGAAGGAAAAAAATCACGGGAGGCGGAGTGTTTGGAAGCTTTGGTGACATATAATATAAGAGCTTTTTGTATGGATTTTGGGATGTGGGGTTACCAAGCGCAGGCAGGAGGGGACTAAAATCTGCAAACAATAACGTTACTACAAAAACAATTGCAGCTGTCCCTTCGGGGACATCCGATAAAATTGGAACAAAAACAATTGCAACTCGTTTGATTTATATTTTTCTGTCCTTTTTGCTCTCTGTGTGTGTGGGGGAGGGATCATGATTCATGTGGGACCAAACTAGATGTGGATGCAGATTCCGCCACAAAAGATGATGATATGAAATGATACCCACCGACCTCGACCTCAACCTCAAACGCTGAAGTAGCTACTCGCAAAATATTTAATCTAATTTTTTTTAAAAAAAATATTATGTCATGAGCAGTAGCACCATCTTTTGCACGTTTTATTGTAGTAGTACCCTTCACAATAATACTACTGATGTACTGGATGTTCGGGAAAGCTGAAACCATGCATGTTGTTGGGTCATAATCACTTCCGGCATCTTCTTCTCTTCTCTTGGTTTGAATGCTAGATTTTCTTCGCCTTGTGTGTATGTATGTATTATTCTCATTCCTTCAACTACCATTCTTTACAAACCTGTAATTATTATTAAGTTCTAATTGTGCTGGTAGACAGAGATGACATATTCATCTCATCTCCCCACCTAAATTGAGTTACTCCACAGCTGTACAGTTTCCACTTGGGAATCAAAGACCAAGTAGTCATTGCTGTCAACCTCTGTTGGAAAACGGTAACAGTCATTCAGTTGTTATGGTGGTTTGGTGTTTTGTTATTTTATTCCTAATTACCCAGCTGAGCACCTCGATCAGGTGAAGATCCAAACACAACACACTTCTATTTCCAGGGTAACTGCTGCCACTTACACAATTCAATTCATCATGTGGTCGTGCCCTGCTAATACTAGCCTAGCAAATTGACCTCACTCATTGTCTACCCATATAAATTAAGAAACATGATATGTCTGATATTCTATATATATATAGGACATCTAACGAATTACTTGTCAAATTTCTGATTTAATGTATATAGAAGCACATCAACTTTGAGCATTTTGAAGAAGCATTTGTGGGTGGAGGAGCTGTAAGTAAGGCTTGGCAATGCAGTTCTTAGATCTATTTTCGGTTGCTTCTATGCCAGTCTTGAAAGTACTGCTGGTCACCGCGCTTGGTACCCTTTTGGCATTAGACCCAGTGGATATATTGGGGGAGAGTGCAAGGAAGCAGTTGAATCGCGTGAGTACTTGCATTATGAGTTTACTTAATTTGCACTATTTACACAAATTTCACACACATATATATATATATATGATTCTTCAACCGTAACATACAAAAGACTTTCTCTGTTCATTCATCAACAGGTGGTGTTCTTTGTGTTCAATCCAGCTTTAGTTGGTGGCAACTTGGCCAGTACAATCACCTCTGAAAGCATTGCTTTGCTGTGAGTTTTGCTTTTATATATCATCAGTTCTGTCTTATGAATCTCAGTCAGTACTTTAGCATTACTTACAGTTCTGTCTTATGCATATTTTGGGGTCCGTTCTATTTCAATTGCATATTTTGTATGAATTTCCTCTTTTCCTAGTACGTAAATATATCTCTTTCTTTCCTTTCTTTCCAGTCCACCATTGTCATATACTATACTAATCTCTCTCTCTCTCTCCCTTGTTTCTTTCTTTCTCTTTTTAAATATGACTTAGTTGGCTATATAATATATCTTTTGATCTGATTTATTTATCCACTGCACTGCATAGATGGTTCATGCCTATCAATATCCTTCTAACGTTTATCATCGGGTCGGCACTTGGATGGGTACTAATAAAAATCACAAGACCACCAAGACGACTACAAGGCCTTATTTTGGGTAGTTGTGCCGCAGGTAGGTCAATTTCTGATAATGCTCCCTTCGTATAAGTGGCGGTGGCTAATTGGGGGGCCAAGGGTGCCCATGCCTGCTCCTATCTTTTTATTTTCCTATATGAGTCCTTATTATGATGTACATTTGGCCCCTTTGATTTCGTTTTTTTTTTTTTTCATGTAAATCCTATTAAAAAAAAAAAGAAAAGAAGAAAGATTCATAATATATACTTTTGCGTGTCTGCAAGTCACTGCTTTAGTTTAAGTAAAATCAATCTGGAAGTTCATTTCATATGCATTAATTGGAGTTTATGTAAACAGGAAACCTGGGAAATCTGCCTTTAATCATTATCCCGGCACTCTGTGAAGAGAAAGGCAGTCCATTTGGATCAGCCGATATCTGCACTACCGATGGAATTGCTTATGTGTCTCTTTCTATGGCGGTACGTACGATAAATGAAGTTGGAACCGTGCACAATTATAATTAGGATAATTTTTTATGTATACGTGGTTCACAGTACCATTCTGATTAATTATAAGGAGAAACACAAGAATTAATTATTAATTTGCTGAAACAATGTTGGCATGCATTTCACTAAATTTGGGGAACAAAACTGATGCCTGCCTCTGATGAGTCTGGTCTGGTGTTGAACAATTTCTTTTACCTGTGACTAACTTCAGATTGGCGCCGTTTATCTGTGGTCGTATGTGTATAACCTTGTGAGGATTTGCTCCAGTGATGAGGCCAACAAAGTTGATGATAATACTGTTGAAAGTGATGCTGATCAATCCACAGCGAATGTGTTGGCCGATGATGAAACAACACCAATCCTCATCCAGGCCGACTACAATGAAGCTCTTCTTCCATCCAAAGACGACCATGATGATGATGATGATGAGCCTGAGTCATTACCCCCTACCAAAAATTCCAAGGTAATGATCAAGCCATTCTCATTTTCTTATCTTTTCCGTTGTCTTTGTAACTTCTTCGTTTTTATTTTGCTTGTTAGTGATTCAATTCTTCTATTCTGAAAGGTACAAAAAATTTTAGACAAGATTAAGCAAAGTGTGAGCTTTGTTTCAAGAAATGCCAACTTGAAGGCATTGTTTTCACCTTCAACTATAGGAGCGGTATGCGTCACAACTCTCTCAGCCTCTGTTCCTTAAACCTTTTAAGTGATAGTAGTAGAAGGAAACACATGCGTGTCCTCATTTTCTTTCCACGCATATATGCCGATTACATAACACATTATTCTCAGATTTCTTTTTTATTTTTTGGGTTTCTTTCTGCGGATAATTTATGCACTGATAACTCGTCATAGCAGTAGCTTGGGATGCTTAAGAGGGTATCCCACGTCAGTAATGACTCGTTTGGTGTATGGATTGCAACAGATATCAAAATTTGGCCTGATTATACTTTTTTTGGTACACAAACAGAGGATAAATTTTATGTTCCCTGCTAAAGAAACTTCCTCACATGAGAAGATTGCATCTCTAAACAAATTCTCATATTTCACTGGTAAACAGATTGTTGGTTTTACCATTGGAGTAGTCCCTCAAATTCGGAGTTTAATGATTGGTGATACTGCTCCTCTTCGTGTGATTGAAGGCTCTACTTCTTTTATTGGGTAAACATTTTCACTCTTCTTTTTCCTTTAACAAGTTGTAAGTAAACATGCTGGCTTTGTGTGCAGATGGAAATTTTAAAACCGAGTGTGAGGGGTTTTGGAATGGGTTCTTACGAGTTTCATAATATGTGTTACATGTTATAAAATTGGGGAATGAAATCCACTCTTGATGGTAATAATATTGTGAGGACTGAGTCAGATTGGCCTCTTCACCTTATTCTTCTCATACTATCCAACAATCAATGGAGTCGCCACGCTGATTTTATATTGGGAAAAAAAAATCAGGGAAAAAATATATTCTTTCTTAGGCAACAGATCTTAGGCAACAACAGAAGGGACTGATCTTTTAGCGAACCAGAGATTGTTAGATTCGAGAGTTCGTCACGGGTAGGAAGATATTAGGCACATACCCATATTGGGGCAAAATCTTGTGCAATAATTGAACCATCTTGTATCCCTTGTGAGTGTGTGCATAATGTAGAAGCAAATCACAGTAACAAAATAATTAAAATTGAAAAAAAATAGAAAATCAAACATAATTGAGCTTGATTTTTCACCACAAGAAACCGCGTACATACCCCGGCAACCGGGTTCAAAGCTCACGTAGTTCTTACATGGCATTATACAACAATCACATCAACAATAACAGCAGCAGGTATGTCATCAATATTTGGCAAAAAAAAATGTCATCAATAAATCATCAGCAAACAGAAACACATAAGGGATCTAGATTACTTCTTGTACCCCTCCTCTACCTCCTTGCTTTGGGTTGGTTTCTAGCCCCACTTCTCTTTAACTTATAAGCTTCACATTTGATCTATCTTGATCTCCTCTTGCTGGCTACTTCATGCTGCTCCTTACCACGAAATTCTGGCAGAATAACAACCCCAAAAAGTGTTTTTAGGCTTGGAGAAATAGGATTTGTCCAAGCACTCAAGCTTATAGTGTGTATGCTTTCTAGAGTTTGTGACCTCCTAGAAGTGAATAGGGGGACTCTATTTATAGAGTTCTGGGAGTACAGAAGTCGTGGACCTTATAATGGACGGGATTCTTGCTAAAAATCTGAAGAAAAAAAATGCGTAGGATCGAATTAAAGAGCAAAAAAGTAGGAAAATCGCGTATCGGGTACGCATGACCGCCACCTGCCCGGTAGTCATCACGTGATGGCCGCCAAGTGCCGGCGGTCATGTGTGCTTGACCGCCAGGCACCGTTGGTCATCCCGAGATGGCCATCCGGTGCCTTTTTCAGTTATGGTTCTTGTCTTTTTTAGTCCCTATTCTCATTAATTCTAACCCGACTTGATTCCCACTAGGGAATAAATGGTTTCCAGACCAGAAAATACTCATTTTTTTGATTATTACTCCTCTAAACTTTCCATCTAACATTAATACACATTAACCCCTACTTTAAGTACACTTTTTACCGTAAACACACTTTCAACAAGAAAAAGGTAATTTTAATTTTGATTTTCCATGAAAATCAGAGCCGAAATTGAGCTGCAAGAAAAATGTTTTATGGGCCAAAACTTCTAGAGGATCCATATCTTATTAATTTAAACCCTAAATATAATTGTAGCTTAAAATTAAATCATCTCATTAATCTTAAGTTAAAACACATAAAAAGTCCAAACTAATAAAATGCCCATATTCCACTAGATTAAACTCTGAATATTTTTCTAGCCAAGAATTAAATCATCTCATTGACATTAGGTTAAAACACATAAAAAGCCTAAAATAAGAAAATATGGTTGGTCCAAATTTGGGTGTTTACAAATACAAATTTGATGGAATACACTTTGATAGAATAATACAAGCTTGGTCAAGGTAATAATACAACCTTGATAGAAGTAATACACCTTTAATAATAAATATAAAAACAAAGAATAATTAAACTCAGATGGGGAGAAGTGTATGGAAATGAGAAGAGAGTGAATTTTATGGTAGGATGTAAATGTAGAAATATGAAAGAATCAAGAGATATTTATAATTAGATTTGGGGAGATAAAAATAAATAAGTATGATTAATTTAAAAAAATAAAACTAAAGGGATGTTAGGTAAAGAAAAATAATATATATATACCACTTTAGGTGAAATCTAGAGATGACAAGTGTCATCTTTTACGAAAAAAAGAAACTATTGTGCCACGTGACTTTGGTGATGTATTCTTTGTCCAATCTCTTTTAATGTATCCTCCATCAATTGGGCAATGCAGATAGCATTGTCTTCATAAATTGTTGTTGGAATATTCGTCTCATTATCTACAATCCGCATGAATCTCGAACACATTGCCTCAACGAACGTAGCCAAACACGTTATCCGCTGGCTTCATGTATGGTCACAATTCCTGCATTATTTGAAGAAGTGACAACAATATTTTATTTCGTAGATCCCCATGATATATTAGTTTCTCCAAATGTAAAGAAGTAGCATATATCTGCCTGTGCTTCATGTGGATGAAATAAATGACCTCCATTTGCATAACCAATTATATTCTCTTTGGACTCATAAAGTTATAATAATTCTATGTCCGGTATACCCTGAAGATAATGGAATATATATTATATATTTCATTTTATTCCAATATAGATACTTTAGAGCAAAGTTATATCTTGCTAATAAGTTTACGGCAAAAGCTTCAGGCCTTTTGTTACTAGCAACATAAATTACACTATGATATGGTACATCAGGACCAAACGAATCTTTTTGAGGTTTTTCATCTCAAACTCTTACTTTAATACAGGACGGCTCTGGAAACTTCTTCAGGAGTTCCAATAATATTTAAATCACAAAAAAAAAAAATGCATAATTCACATGTAGATGAAAATACTACAACAATAGTATCTGAATCATCAACATAAGTAGAAATAATAATAAATTCACACATGTACCACTTAAATAAAACACATAAAGCATTCAAAAAATATACACAAGAATGATTATACTACACATACCCCAAATTGGTTCAAACCATAAAATGATTAGTTAGTTTAATTGAGTATATATCCCGGGAATTAGTCGATTCAGACAACTTGAACCCTTCAGAGATTCTCATGTATATGTCATGACTTATGGATCCATAGAGATAGCTTTAACAACATCTATTAGATGCATTTCTAGTTTTCTGTGTACTGCCAAACTTATCAAATACCAAAAAGTAATTGCATCTACGATAGGGGAGTATGTCTCTTCATAATCAATACCAAGTCGTTAGGTAAATATTGTGTGACGAGCCGTGCTTTATATCTTAGTATTATTTTATCTTTTCACACATATCCATTTATAACCGACCGATTTTACACCATTAGGTGTAAGGACTACAGGCCCTCTCTACAATTTGGCTATTAATTTCTACGCCTACATTCATCAACAGTTGTAGGTTCATGATCCTCATTTTTTTCCATAATATTTAGTGCTATATTATGTGCAAAAATTCCGTCGACGATTATTCCACATCGGTTCCATCTTGTTCCTGACATAATATAGTTGAATGAGATCTCATCATTTTGACTTTTTTCAGGTAGCTGAGTTACTTCTAAAATATTACAATTTATGTCAGGAACCTCTTCTAAAGAATTGTCCTCTTCTTGAGAATTTTCAATTTGAACCTCTACAAGAGGTTTTATTACCTCATTGGTTCCATCTTATATCTTTGCTCCTTTTTTCTATCAATAATTTTATCTTTGTAACCGAGTGATCTTCCACATTTCTGGCATGCCTTAGATTCATTTGCATTCTTTGATTGTTCTTCAAGAACATCAATTTGAACACATACATTTGCAGCCAATATATGAGATTTGGTCACTCTACTTAGATCAGTAAATGCGACTGGCAATCAATTTGCTATATTTTGCAGATGAATCATCTTTTGAACTTCAAGTTCACACTAATTTGTTTGAGGATCAAAACTAGAAATGATATAGAAATCTATTAATCTCTTAGTCCAGGTGTTTATTTCTTCCCCTAATGTTGGGTAAACACTTTCGTCAAAGTGACAATCACCAAATATCCATTTTAATGGTTCCAAATGTTCTATAGTTGATGGAGATTCATACCCAACATATATTCCCAATCTTCTCTGATGACCCATTTTAGTTCATTGTGGTGGAACAGTTGGCACATATATTGCACAACTAAAGGTCCAAAGATGGGAGATATTAGGTATAAACCAATTAGTGAGGAGGAGCTTATGATAACTTGTTGGCCTGATGTGCATAAGTGCTATGTCCTAAGTAGTAATTGGGAGTTTACATCTCATCAAAAATGGCCTTGTAATTAATTAGAGGTATTTGATAAACGATTATGCTAGATCATTTTTGGTATGAACATGAGCTATAGGATGTTTAACTACAATTTCAATTGACATTCAACAATCATTAAATATCTTAGAATTGAATTCACCAGCATTATTAAGACATACAGTCTAAATAGCATGATCATGGAAGTGTGCTCGCAATTTGATTAATTGTAGTAATAAGCAAATGCTAAATTGCGTGAAGACAATAAGCACACATGAGACCATCTAGTCGATGAATCGATTAGAATCATAAAATACCTAAATGATTCACATAGAGGATATATAGGTCCACAAATATCTCCTTGAATTCTTTCCTTAAATGCTAGTGATTTTAGGCCAACTTTATCATATGAAAGCCAAATAATTAATTTTCCTTATGAGCAAGCAGCCCATGAAAATTTATTGGATTGAAAAACTTCTGGCTTTTCAATGAAAGAACAGATGAATCTTTTTAATAATTACGTACATCATTATTGACCTGGGATGGTCTAATCGATCATGCCAAATTTTGAATTCATTTGCCAGCTTCAGGCTGGTCCTAGCTTCTGGATATGATAACTTTTAATGACTCGAATATATGTGTAGTACAATCCAGAGGATAATATAAGTAATTTTTCCATGACTTCTTTGTTACATGCGGCAATAACCTTTGTAACATAGAGATATTCAGTATCTCTTTCATTCGTTGTCTCAATATGGTATACGTTTAAATAGATATCTTTAAAACTCAACAAATTGCTTTGAGACATCTAAAGAGAATAAAAACATCTTCAATAATTATTTGTATTCCTTTCGGTAGTAAAATTTGAGCTCTTTTGGAGCCTTCAATCATTTCTACACTACCAGAGATTGTACTAACGCATACCTTTTCAAACATAAAGAAAAGAATAAGGAATGTGTTACTGTATTGTCTTCAGAACAAATGCTCGGGTCATTACTCTAGAAACTATATTCATAGCTTCATATTCATAATAAAAATTTAACAGATATAAGATATTGCAATATAAATATAAGTGAAAGTAAAAGATAAAAAAAATAAATAAAATAAAATATAACACATGATAACATGAAACGCCCCGACCCGTATTTACCGTACATAGTAAACACGCGCCGGAACTGTGACAACCCAACCAAAATCAAGCCCAGCATACAGTGTATACAACAGATAACCCGGGCTCAACAGCCCAAAAATAATAACAACAATAACAACATAACTGGCTCAACGGCCCAACAATATCAAAAGTACTGCACAGCAGAAGACTTAAAAACTCACAAAAACACTGTATGCGACAAAGATGCAAATTATGGATCCAAGTCCTGTCCAAGGGATAACGCCGCAGCCTGTCTGGAATGCACCAATCCTGTACCACAAATAATCCATCCTACGGGATGAAAGCCCGCAGGTGAGGGAGGAGTCGGAAGTGCTCACCGACGAAGGAAAGACAATCAATATGCAACTATAAATACTCAAGGTCTAAACATAACAGTCAAACCAAAAGACAAGACCCAAAACCGGTCCAAGACCGAAAAGACTCAAATAAAATCCAATTTCCAATTTTATCTTTCCGGGCCCCGTCACGGATAAGCTAGAGGTCGGACCTGGTTATCAACACATTCCGGGTGCCAGACCAAATCCAGAGAACCCAGGGATCGACATCCCAAAAATACGAACCCAGGGATAGACATCCCAAAAATAATCACGGGATAGACATCCCAAGCATAGACATGCTTATCACAAGAACCCAGGTCACGGCCACCACGAAACAGTCTTAAACCATCGAGTCGTACCATTACTTATCACGTGACAATTATATTATGATCATCAAAATCAAATCACAGGGATCGACATCCCTACCAAAATACCGGGATAGACATCCCTATCCAAAATCAAGGATCGACATCCTTATCACAATTTAATATTAATTATTCCACTATACTTTGAACCAAAAGACACAGAAAATCAACACGGGGATAAACATCCCAAAAATACCGAATCAAAATATTGGGATAAACATCCCGACAACAATCACAACAAAAGCAACAGCCAACAGTGCAATAAACATCAAACACAATACCGAGTAATACAGGCACATATTGAAGGAAATCCAACCTCACCTTGGCCGATTACTCAACTCCAGAAATAATGATCGGTCCGACGCCGGTTCCTCGGGAAACTGCCCGATATCATAACCTACACAACAAAACCATATATTCACATAAATGCACATAATCGGCATACTATGATGCCAATACTGCGAAATAATCCCATCCCGGTTCATATCCGTTATTATTATCTTTTACCGAAAATATTATACCGTACGTATTTCCGAATATAATTTCGGTACCATACTTTAATTAAAACTCTTTTCAAAAATATTTTTCAGGAGTATTTATATTCTTTCCCAAAAGAAAATATTTACCGTAAGTATATATTTTCCAAAATAATTTCCGTTAAGCTATTTATTTCCCATATCAAATATCCTTTAAAAAATATAATTTCTATGAAATAATCTTTCTGAAAATTATAGCATTTACATATTTCCAACTATTCATAAGAAGATTATTACCTTAATTCCAAAATCAGTCATATCCCATTTATATATTACCATTTGTATCCATAGTATATATATAATACCGTTTAAATCATTATCCATCCTCATCATATTATGGCTTGCATATGACCTTGAGCATTTAATTATTCTTCGACTTAAAATAATCAAATCATCAATTCCAAAAACGGTTAGTAAGGTTATCAGTCATACAAATTGATTTATTCATCAAATTAGTAGTCCACAATAGAATTATTAATTGTATTATTAACAGTATTGACTAATTGGTGTTAATATTATTCTGGGAGCATAATTCAAATCCTAATCATGGTTTCAGATTTAAGAAATAATTATCCATTTAGTCTCAATATCACTTACCCAGATTTTTTTTAGCTAATTAAATTATTAAACTTACCAAAATCCAAGTTAATTATTCTATCCAAATTTTAGTTGCCCAGAACAATTTCCAGGTCCAAAGGTTGGGTCCAAACGTTTAAGCCCATGGACCAACCAAGACCATCAGCCATTACCCACTAATTAAGAGCCCATCTCATCAGACTTAACTCACCATTGACTCGGTGAAGTCCAAATCGGCAACACCCGAGCATGGTTGAGGACGACTCGGCCGACGGCACGGCGGAACGGGAGCGAGCTGCGGTGCAAGGAAAAGGAGATGAGGGCGGCGAGGTGCTGGTGCTGGTGGCTGCAGATCGAGACGGCTGGCTGCTGTCGGTGGTGGTCCGGCCTTGGTCGTCAACTGCCGTGGGGGTGGAGGCGTCTGGAAGGAAGGAAGAAGGAGGAAGTGACTCCGTTTCCTGGTCGTCTCGCCTCGGTCCATGGCCACTGCTGCCAGAGGCGGCAGCAGGGGAGGAAGAGAAGGAAGGAAAAGGGAGGGGAAGGTGATGTCGGGTCAGTGGCTCACAGGTGGTTGATGGCGGCTCGGTGGAGAGAGGAAGGAGAAGCAGGAAGAGGAGGTGGAGCGGTGGCGCCGGCGACTGGTGGCAGGGGACAGGGAGAGGAAGAGAGGAGGAGGAAAATGGAAGAGGAAATGGGGGAGAGGGTGCGGAGGAAGGGCGTGAGAAACCTGGAGGAGGAGAAGAGGTAATAAAGAAAACAAAAGGAAAAGAAAACAAAAGTGAAATAGAGAAGAAAAGATAGGAGTGGGGCACCGGTTGATCACGGGAGGGAAAGGAGAAAGGGAAGGCCGGCGGCTGGAATAAAAAAGAGAAGGAGAAAAGAAAGAAAAAAGAGAAAGGAGAAAAGAAGAAAAGAAAAGATGAAAAGGGGAGAGGACAGGGGCATAACCGTAATTTTTCGTCCCGAGTCAAAAAATTTGACTTGGGCTCGGAAAATCCGATTAATTCTCCTGAGCATCGTCCAAGTCTCGAAACTGAAAACCGAGGCTCGGTTAGTTAGGAAGATTCTCCGAGCGCGGGAAAACTTTCGGTTTCGAAAAACGACGCCCGATTTACCTTGAATTAATTACCCAAGATTAGTTCAACAGTAAATCACGGTAAAAGGACTTTTACAGCCCCGGTAAAAATCCAAAATTTTTACCCGGGCTGTTACAGTCTACCCACCTTAAAAACAATTTCGTCACCGAAATTCCGTCTTATCCGTGGGTCCTACCACGATAAGCTTCTGGCACACTCTGCCAGGTGTCCAAACTCAACATGAGATACCTCTTATACCCTTAAGCGACATCTCGTCCTCTATAAAAACCAAACCTCATGAATGGCATACTCACACACAGTCATGGACTCTCCACTGAGGACAAGGACTACCTCAGACTCCGAGAACAACAACTAAATAGGTGGCACTGCCTTCCCGACAAGCTCCGATGAGGAACCTCCGAAGAAGCGGTTCAAAACCAACATCATCGGCCTGAAGGAACACATGGTCGTCTCCAGCAGACGGCGAAAGAAACGTGCTCCCAAGAAAGCTGAGGATAAGAAGGGCAAGGCGGTAGCTGAGAGCAGCACTCCACAGCAGACACTGACGCAGCTGAACGTCTCACTGAAGAAGATCAGCTCGGCGGTGTTGCAGATAGAGCTGGCGTGCGCGGAGCTATTCCCTCACATGAAAACCGTCCAAAAACTTGTAAAAGATCTAGAGAAGCAAGTAACTCAATAGAGTACTTCTTCTCCTGTTGTAAAACTATTATTATATAAATAAAATAAATTTCCTTTTTTAAATCAAAATCTCTTGTGTTATGAAATTTCTCGTTAAATAGAAAAATAAAACATCTCAAAGCAAAATAAAAATCAACTATAAGAATATAAAATCAAATATAAAGAAATTTAAAACAAAACTTGTTTAACAAATTCAAAACATAAAGAAATTAAAACAAAAACACGTTTTCATGATCGGTGCTCGTATCGGACGTAAACACCTTCGAACCCAAGAAACGTAACACGCAACTAACGGTGTCGTCTGTCCTCCTCATGGAAAAGACGACCGATAACTCGCACGGTGACGATCACGAGAGCGTCCTGTGTCCCTCGAAAGAGACGTTACCCACTTGTTCACAAATTCCGCATGAGCCAAAAACGTCTATCAGGTCTCGTATCTCTCCACGATGTCCGAACAGCTGTAAACTTGTCGCACATGCGCTCTACTCGAGGTATGGTCCCATCTGTCTAGCCTCAACGGTCACGGATGCATGTGATAAAAGATGCAGAAAAATATAGTAAAACCATGAAAAGAAAAGACAAAGTAGCCAGAGCGAAAGAAAATCATGAGATGGAAAAAGGCTGAAAAACTCTGGCATTGGTAGCCCGAAAACGTACAAAGTAACAAAGCAATAAATGAAAGCAACGGCAAATTTTCAAAAAGCAAATCTTAAAAATCGAAAACAGTAAACACGCTCCCCATAAGAGTATAAAAGAAACGGAGCGGTGAGGTGTAAATCATCAAAAGCATTTTAAAAGCAAACAAAACATCCAGGCAACCAAAACCACAATGTTCAGCAAACAAAACACCACACGTCGAGACAACATGCCTGCTCCCTCATCCGTCTTCTTCGTCGAAGGTGCCAATCTAGGCAGAAGAAACCAGCTGGCCTACAGCATGGTCAACGAGCGTCCAGAAGAGCTACCGAACGAGCTCGGCAGGATGCCGCGTCTGGTCTTCGTCGACGAACTCTATTCATCGCGGTTCTTCATCACTCCCACGGAAGAGACGTTCTTCCTGGAGGACCATGGCACTCTGAGGATCTCCTACTACGGATCGGCAAACTCCATCATGTTCTTCATCTCTGAAAGGCTTCAAGAGTTCAACCTAGAGTCCACTTGCCATACCCTGGAGCAAGGCACCTACTACCAGCTCTCGATGACGGCCCAAAGCATGCCCAGAGTCACTCGTCTGCCCGTAACTTGGCCCAAGGCCCGACTACTGGTGTGGAACTGCAGAGGAGTCACAAGGCGTTCCCAGGAGTTCTCGCGTACTCTGAGGGACCTGAAGAACCAATACAAACCAAACATGGTTCTTCTGACGGAGACCCAGTGGCAACCTCAAGACGACCACGGTCTCATCCCACTCCGGTTCCCTCAAGCAAACCGGTTCGAGCTTCCCGGCCAGAACAACGCAGGCAGCATGTGGTTCTCGTGGAGCGATAGCATCCAGGTCAACATCAACAACGACCCCACTAGCTTCAGGGTCAATGTCGTTCCAAGGCGATAAATGTATTTTCTTTTTTAAAAAAAATCAATGTAATATCTATGTTTGAAATATTAATATTTGCAATATTAATAATATTTATATTTCCGCTTATTTATGGCATCATTACCTCTTATGTGTATGTTCTGCGACAGCTGGCGTCCCTTGACTGGATCCATAATGCACTAACTAAAATGATATAAAAATAATAAACAAAATGGAGCGAACTATGCAAACAAGGACAACAACACTCAAAGACTGCCCAACAAGACCTAACGCCTGCTCCGCTACCAAAATGAAACGCCCCGACCCGTATTTACCATACACAGTAAACACGCGCCGGAACTGTGACAACCCAACAAAAATCAAGCCCAGCATACAGTGTATACAACAGATAACCCGGGCTCAACAGCCCAAAAATAATAACAACATAACTGGCCCAACGGCCCAACAATATCAAAAGTAATGCACAACGGAAGACTTAAAAACTCACAAAAACATGCGACAAAGATGCAAACTATGGATCCAAGTCCTGTCCAAGGGATAACGCCGCAGCCTGTTTGGAATGCACCAATCCTGTACCACAAATAATCCATCCTACGGGATGAAAGCCCGCAGGTGAGGGGTGAGTCCGAAGTGCTCACCGACGAAGGAAAGACAATCAATATGCAACTATAAATACTCAAGGTCTAAACATAACAGTCAAACCAAAGGACAAGACCCAAAACCGGTCCAAGACCGAAAAGACTCAAATAAAATCCAATTTCCAATTTTATCTTTCCGGGCCCCGTCACGGATAAGCTAGAGGTCATACCTGGTTATCAACACATTCCGGGTGCCAGACCAAATCCAGAGAACCCAGGGATCGACATCCCAAAAATACGAACCCAGGGATAGACATCCCAAAAATAATCACGGGATAGACATCCCAAGCATAGACATGCTTATCACAAGAACCCAGGTCACGGCCACCACGAAACAGTCTTAAACAATCGAGTCGTACCACTACTTATCACGTGACAATTATATTATGATCATCAAAATCAAATCACAGGGATCGACATCCCTACTAAAATACCGGGATAGACATCCCTATCCAAAATCAAGGATAGACATCCTTATCACAATTTAATATTAATTATTCCACTACACTTTGAACCAAAAGACACAGAAAATCAACACGGGGATAAACATCCCAAAAATACCGAATCAAAATACTGGGATAAACATCCCGACAACAATCACAACAAAAGCAACAGCCAACAGTGCAATAAACATCAAACACAATACCGAGTAATACAGGCACATATTGAAGGAAATCCATCCTCACCTTGACCGATTACTCAACTCCGGAAATAATGGCCGGTCCGACGCTGGTTCCTCGGGAAACTGCCCGATATCATAACCTACACAACAAAACCATATATTTACATAAATGCACATAATCGGTATACTATGATGCCAATACTGCGAAATAATCCCATCCCGGTTCATATCCGTTATTATCATCTTTTACCGAAAATATTATACTGTACGTATTTCCGAATATAATTTCGGTACCATACTTTAATTAAAACTCTTTTCAAAAATATTTTTCAGGAGTATTTATATTCTTTCCCAAAAGAAAATATTTACCGTAAGTATATATTTTCCAAAATAATTTCCGTTAAGCTATTTATTTCCCATATCAAATATCCTTTAACAAATATAATTTCTATGAAATAATCTTTCTGAAAATTATAGCATTTACATATTTCCAACTATTCATAAGAAGATTATTACCTTAATTCCAAAATCAGTCATATCCCATTTATATATTACCATTTGTATCCATAGTATATATATAATACCGTTTAAATCATTATCCATCCTCATCATATTATGGCTTGCATATGACCTTGAGCATTTAATTATTCTTCGACTTAAAATAATCAAATCATCAATTCCAAAAACTGTTAGTAAGGTTATCAGTCATACAAATTGATTTATTCATCAAATTAGTAGTCACAATAGAATTATTAATTGTATTATTAACGATATTGACTAATTGGTGTTAATATTATTCTGGGAGCATAATTCAAATCCTAATCATGGTTCCACATTTAAGAAATAATTATCCATTTAGTCTCAATATCACTTACCCAGATTTTTTTTAGCTAATTAAATTATTAAACTTACCAAAGTCCAAGTTAATTATTCTATCCAAATTTTAGTTGCCCAGGACAATTTCCAGGTCCAAAGGTTGGGTCCAAACGTTTAAGCCCATGGACCAACCAAGACCATCAGCCATTACCCACTAATTAACAGCCCATCTCATTAGACTTAACTCACCATTGACTCGGTGAAGTCCAAATCGGCAACACCCGAGCATGGTTGAGGACGACTCGGCCGACGGCACGGCAGAACGGGAGCGAGCTGCGGTGCAAGGAAAAGGGGACGAGGGCGGCGAGGTGCTGGTGCTGGTGGCTGCAGATCGAGACGGCTGGCTACTGTCGGTGGTGGTCCGGCCTTGGTCGTTAACTGCCGTGGGGGTGGAGGCGCTTGGAAGGAAGGAAGAAGGAGGAAGTGACTCCGCTTCCTGGTCGTCCCGCCACTGTCCATGGCCACTGCTGCCAGAGGCGGCGCGGTGAGAGGCGATAGCGAGGGAGGAAGAGAAGGAAGGAAAGGGAGTTGAAGGTGATGTCGGGTCAGTGGCTCACAGGTGGTTGATGGCGGCTCGGTGGAGAGAGGAAGGAGAAGCAGGAAGAGGAGGTGGAGCGGTGGCGCCGGCGACTGGTGGCAAGGGACAGGGGAGAGGAAGAGAGGAGGAGGAAAAAGGAAGAGGAAATGGGGGAGAGGGTGCAGAGGAAGGGCGTGAGAAACCGAGAGGAGGAGAAGAGGAAATAAAGAAAACAAAAGGAAAAGAAAACAAAATTGAAATAGAGAGGAAAAGATAGGAGTGGGGCACCGGTTGGTCACGGGAGGGAAAGGAGAAAGGGAAGGTCGGCGGCTGGAATAAAAAAGAGAAGGAGAAAAGAAAGAAAAAAGAGAAAGGAGAAAAAAAGAAAAGAAAAGAAGAAAAGGGGAGAGGACAGGGGCATAACCGTAATTTTTCGTCCCGAGTCCAAAAATATGACTTGGGCTCGGAAAATCCGATTAATTCTCCTGAGCATCGTCCAAGTCTCGGAACTGAAAACCGAGGCTCGGTTAGTTAGAAAGATTCTCCCGAGCGCGGAAAAACTCTCGGTTTCGAAAAACGACGCCCGATTTACCTTGAATTAATTACCCAAGATTAATTCAACAGTAAATCACGGTAAAAGGACTTTTACAGCCCCGGTAAAAATCCAAAATTTTTACCCGGGCTGTTACATAACATGATAAAGTTGAACATAAAAATAAAATCAGCTTTTCTTTTGTATTTTTGTCATAAACGTATATATTCACTTGCACCTTCAGGTTAAGCAAGGTAAAGAATAATATATAGAAATGAATCCATCTAGAAGTTGGCCTTATGGTCATCATCTTGAACAAATTTAGTTTCAACAATCTTAGATTTGTCTTTCAGGAACACTTGATAAATTTCTACCACATGCATTACTATATGACAGGTTCGTGACCAACAGCCTATTCATGGCCACAATCACAATTATCGTTATACGGCCGCATTCACTTCAGGGAATGGAGCAGAGCCAGTTAGATGAGATTCAAGATTTTTCATTAATAGCTCATTATTTTGTTCGGTCACAAGGAGGCATGAAATAAATTCTAAAATTTCGTGAAACTTTCTTCATGATATTGCTACTGTAGGAGCACATTTGATGTATAAGTAATAGAAAAAAATTTATTTAACTTATCAGCATCAATAATATTTTCTCATACAATTTCATTTGAGAGCTTATTTAAAACATTGCTAAATTATATTCGTGCACAGATTTAAAATCTTTCAACCTTAGATGCTTATACTCATAACAAGCTCTTGGAATAATGACCATCTTCTGGTGGTCATACCTTTTTTTAAATCCTTCCAAAGATCTACGAGATCTTTGATAATAAGGTATTCAGTGTTCACACTGTCATGAAGATGGTGGCGGAGAAAAATTATAGCCTTCGCCTTATTTAAACTAGATGCTTTGTTTCTTTATGTTAAGGTATCTCCCAGACATTAGCATCTAAATGCATTTTAGCATCTTGTGCCCATGATAAATTTCTTTCGAAAATATCTAGGGCCTCGAATTCAAGTTTTGTTGGCCTTGATAACAATAATGAAGTAATAACGAAACACATAAAATAAGTAATAAGAGTAGTATGATAATAATAAAAAATATGTAGTATATATACGCTTACTCGATAAATTTTCAAAAATACTACTAATGTATATATATAGGAAGGATATATGCTTATTCGATAAGTCTTTCAGCAATATTACTACTATATGTAGAAAGGATATACGCTTACTCGATAAAGCTTTCACCAATATTGGTTAAATGACACGGCTTGTCCTCTAACTTTTTCGATTTCAATGTTTATATCCCTTTCTTTGTAATTTGAATATTTTTATCCCTTAACCTGATAAAAATCAAACAATGTTATCCAGTTTACCTGTTATAGCAGGTAAGCCAATAGGAAGATGACACTTGTCATCTGCGAATGTAAATTTTTTTTATACTTTATTGTTTTCCTTCATTTATATTTTTAAACAAAATAATAATAATGAATAATATTTTTTTATTTTAAAAAATAAAAACAAATAAATACATAATTCAATATTTACCCAACACGCCGTCAGCCCGCCGGAGAAGACGACTGCAGCCACCACAGAGGTAGCTGCTGCAGCCAACAACACCGGCGTCAGGCGGTTCCGTCGCAGGTCAGGACGGGAGCAGCAGCCACGAAGACTGCCGCTCTGACAACCACGACCCGCAGCAGCCACGTCTAGATCCGCCATCCCCAGTCTCGGCCTGCAGCTCAGAACCCACGGAGGGAGCGAGTCGCAGTCGTCGTCGTCGATGCCGATGGTGAGGAAGAGGTGCGCGACACACAACACGCTCCGGGGAAGGCTCACTGCCTCCTCCGCCTCTTCACCGCCCCGATGCGGCCGTTGCGGGGAAGGGAACACGAACCATTGCCGCTGTGTGGAACCGTTGAGCACAGCGGCGTACGCCGTCTCAGCCGCCGCCGCATATGTGGTCGTCCTGGGCAAACAGAATCCACCAACCCATTGTGGTTCTCGGGCCAACACGGATTTGGATTCTGGATTACTCGGGTTAAAGGTTCAATTCACATACACATGTCAATATCCAAAGTATTAAAAAAATTAGATTGGGTAAATATTGATTTATGTATTTATTTGTTTTAATTTTTTAAATAATAAAAATATTATTCATTATTATTATTTTGTTTAAAAATATAAATGAAAGAAAACGATAAAGTATTAAAAAATTTATATTGGCCAGTCGCAGATGACAAGTGTCATCTTCCTATTGGCTTACCTACTATAACAGGTAAACCGGATAACATTGTTTGATTTTTATCAGGTTAAGGGACAAAAATATTCAAATTACAAAGAAAGGGATATAAATATTGAAATCAAAAAAGTTAGAGGACAAGCTGTGTCATTTAACCCACCAATATTACTACTACATATGTATATATAGAAATGACGAAAGCAGTAATAAGAAAACTTTTAGAAATAAGTACCTCAGTAGGCTAGAGACTCTTGCTGGTAACGTGTTATAAAATTAGGGGATGAAATTGTAAGTAGCCGGGCATGCAAACTTGACAATCAAAATGCAGCGGAAAGACCCGGTACTCATGGAGGATCCAAGTGAAGCTAACCAAACCGAATAACAATTTTTTGTACCTTCCTTGGTTGAGGTCTTTCACCCAACTGTAGTGTAGAATCAGCAAGAACCCGACAAGAAATCCGGCTCCTCTACGGTATCCACACGAACCGTTGATGACTGCTAGCAACCGTCTCACGATCACTAACCCGAGCACTCCCGAACCGCAGTGCTAGCTGCAGAATTTTCGAGAGCTAGAGACTAGAGAGTGCTTGATGTGTTTTTCTCAAGTTTGAAGAGTGTGTAAAGCCTTGCTTGGTCTGAAAATCTGATCAAACCTTCACCCTATTTATACACATTTGAAATGCATAGTTTATTAAGTCATTGGCCAACATAATCATGTCTTATCCTTCATGATTATGTTTCCACTATGACTTAATGCTCCACTAAGCATTAATTATATATATCATCATATATAGGATTACACATCATATGGTACTAATTCTGGTTCAATAATTCTGATAATTAGTGAACCAAATCAGCCCAAAACAACCCGGTCCAACCATGGTCCGCCCACTTGGTCGAATACCTGGTCGAACCATGGTCCAACCATGGTTTAACCACCAGCTCGAATCAACAGTTCTAAGTGTGTGACCCTGTAGGCACTTGTAACGTTTGACAATAATTGTAAACTCATTTACAAATATAAACAATGAGCGACATCTAGCAACACATTATTGCTACCCAAACGACAAGAGCAGTACTGATTCATTATGCCTCGAAAACATGTCATCGTCCTCTCGTCCCATTATCAAGATCAAACACGAGACATGGAATATGTCAATCTCCTATAATTTTAATCTAAGCTTCTTGATCCCCGAGTTAACTGTGTAAAGCAGATACTAATGATATCACCATATCATTTAATCCGAGCATGGCCATGCATTTACATTTCAACTCTATCAAGAGGCCCAACTGATAATATACCCGTTATATGGATTGGACGAATTCCATCTTGATCCTACAAAACCCACTACACATTATATCATATACCCAATGATTACACTAAGGTCTACTCAGTTACGAATAGCCAAGAGTAATATCAAAGTATATGAATCATATGTTGGGAACCTTGATGATCTCAGGTCTAAGGACAATACATATAAGAACCACTAATGACAATTATATAACGTTCCATGTAGTGTTCTTATGTTGAGTCAGTCCAGACCACAAGTTCTCTAACTTGTACCCGTATGTAGAATTCATATCTCATATAATTCTCACATACGCTAGTCTTAATTTATTATTACAACCCATCCATAATAATAATCGACTACGGACATTTAAGAACATAAAATATTCTAGGGTTATAAATATGTGCAAGTGCTTATCTCATAAATATATTTATTGGAATAACCTTAATGTATTTACATGACTATGTACAATCATCCAATGATTGGCTTTTGGGCATATTACACTAACAATCTCCCACTTGCACTAAAGCCAATCATCCATGTATATAATACCAATGGATGCAGTATGACCATTATGCTTCTGCTGTGTGAGTCGCTTAGTCAATGGATCTGCTACATTGTTCTCAGAAGGAACTTTGCACAGCCTGACATCGCCTCTATCAATGATCTCTCTAATAAGATGATAGCGTCGGAGTATATGTTTGGATCTCTGGTGGTGTCTAGGTTCTTGAGCCTGTGCGATTGTCCCATTGTTGTCACAATAGAGCTCAATCAGACTGTCAATACTAGGAACCACCCCAAGTTCAGTTACGAACTTCTTAATCCAAACAGCCTCTTTCGCCGCATCTGAGGCGGCTATGTACTCAGCCTCAGTTGTAGAGTCGGCAACTGTCTCTTGCTTTGAACTCTTCCAGCATACAGCACCACCTCCAAGACAAAATACATAACCTGACTGCGATCTAAAATCATCCCTGTCAGTTTGGAAGCTAGCATATGTGTAACCCTTTACAACAAGCTCATCAAGGCTTCCGTATACAAGGAAGCATCCTTAGTTCTTCTCAAGTACTTAAGGATGTTCTTAACCGCTGTCCAGTGACTTTCACCGGGATCATATTGATATCTGCTTGTCACACTTAATGCATATGCGACATCCGGTCGAGTACATAGCATGGCATACATGATAGATCCTATTGCTGATGCATAAGGAATCTTACTCATCCGCTCTCTCTCCTTAGATGTACTATGACATTGATTCTTTGAGAGAGAAACGCCATGTGACATGGGTAAGAAACTTTTCTTGGAATCTTGCATGCTAAACTTCTTTAGCACCTTGTCAATATATGTACTTTGACTTAGCCCAAGAAGCCTTTTGGATCTATCTCTATAGATCTTTATACCTAGCACATAGGCAGCTTCTCCTAAGTCCTTCATTGAGAAATTCTTTCCTAACCAAGTCTTTATAGACTGTAGTGTTGGAATATCATTCCCAATGAGTAGAATGTCGTCAACATACAATAACAAGAAAACGATTGTGCTCCCACTAACCTTCTTGTAAACACATGGCTCGTCTTTATTTTTAATGAAACCAAACTGTTTGATTACTTCATCAAAACGAAGATTCCAACTCCTAGAAGCTTGCTTTAATCCATAAATGGATCTTTGCAACTTGCACACCTTGTTAGCATTTTCTGGAATGACAAAACCATCAGGTTGTGTCATGTACACATCCTCTAAAAGATTTCAATTAAGGAAAGCAGTTTTGACATCCATTTGCCATATCTCATAATCATGGTATGCTGCTATGGCCAATAGAATCTGGATGGATTTAACCATGGCAACTGGTGAGAAAGTTTCATCATAGTCAATACCATGAACTTGCTTAAAACCTTTCGCAACCAATCGTCCTTTAAAGGTAATCACATTACCATCCATGTCGGTCTTTTTCTTAAAGACCCACTTGCACCCAATAGGTTTTACCCCTTCAGGTGGATCAACCAAGGTCCATACCTTGTTTTCATACATGGATTCCATCTCTGAATTCATGGCTTCTAGCCACTTCTTAGAGTCTGGACCCGTAATAGCCTGCTGATAGGAAGTGGGCTCATCCTCTTCTATGAGCATCATGTCTCCAGTATGAGTCATAAGAAATCCATATCTCTCAGGCTTATGCCGAATCCTATCAGACCTACGTAGTCCATGTGTTACAGGCACAGGTTTTTCACCCGCAACATTTTGTGGTTCCTGTCCTTGTTCCATCTCAACCTCTATACCTCGAACTTCTTCGAGTTCTATTTTTCTCCCACTGATCTTTCTAGAAATAAATTCTCTTTCTAGAAAAATAGCAGTACGAGCAACAAACACTTTGTGCTCTGTGGGACTATAGAAATAATATCCTTTAGTTTCCTTAGGATATCCAACAAAGAGGCACTTGACGAATTTAGGGCCGAGTTTATCTGATGCTTCTCGTCTCACGAAAGCCTCACAACCCCAGATCCTCATAAAAGACAAATTGGGACGCTTTCCTGTCCATATCTCATATGGTGTCTTTTCAACCAATTTAGATGGAACACGGTTAAGTGTAAATGCAGCATTTAATAATGCATGTCCCCAAAATGAAGAAGGAAGGTCAGCTTGACTCATCATAGAACGAACCATGTCTAACAAAGTTCTATTCCTCCTTTCAGATACACCATTCCATTGAAGCATACCTGGTGGAGTAAGTTGTGATACAATACCACATTGCTTTAGATGATCAAGAAAATCTCGGACTAAGTATTCACCTCTTTGATCAGATCAAAGCATTTTAATACTCTTGCCGAGTTGATTCTGTACTTCACTCTTGAATTCTTTGAACTTTTCAAAGGATTCTGACTTGTGTTTCATAAGATATACATAGCCATATCTACTGTAATCATCAATAAATGTAATGTAGAACTGAAAACCACCTCTAGCCTGTGTTGACATAGGTCCACATACATCAGAATGTTTAAGACCTAACAAGTCCGAAGCTCTTTCACCTTTACCGGCAAAAGGAGCCTTCGTCATTTTGCCTAATAAACATGATTCACATGTCTCATATGATTCAAAATCAAATGAGTCTAAAAGTCCATCTTTATGGAGCTTAGAAATACGAGTCTCGTTTATATGGCCCAATCGACAATGCCAGAGATAGGTTTCATTAGAATCGTTTAATCTAACCTTCTTCGTAGACTAGTGTTTCTAGGTTTAGAACATACAAACCATTGCTCAAATATGCACCACCATAATAAATATCATTGAAATAAATAGAACAACAATTGTTCTTTATTACAAATGAAAAACCTTTCTTGTCCAAACAAGAGACAGAAATCAAATTCCTGCTTATAGTAGGTACATACTAGCAATCATCAAGTTCCAAAACCAAACCACTCGGTAAAGATAGATGGTAAGTCCCTATGGCTAATGCAGCAACTCTTGCTCCATTTTCAACATGCAGGTCTATCTCTCCCTTTGCTAATCTTCTACTCTTTCTCAGTTCCTGCACATTTACACAAATGTGAGAACCACATCCGGTATCTAATACCCATGATGTAGAGATAGAGATATTAGTTTCTATAACAAAAATACCTGAAGTGGAAGTCTTACTTCCCTTCTATTTCTTCACCTTTTCAAGGTAAACAGGGCAGTTACATTTCCAATGGCCAGGTTTATTGCAATGGAAACATTGTCCTTCCTTTACAATACCACCTTTGGGTTTCAGCACATGGGAACAAGAAGATGCACATGCACCAAACTTTTTGGCACATTTTTCTTCTTGTAAAACTTGGCTTTACCCTTTCCTTTGCCTTTTCCAACCATCAAAATGTTGTTCGATTTGTTTTCCTTCATTTGTTGCTCAACTGTTCCCAACATGTTAAGCAACTCAGACAAGAATTTGTCAAGATGATTCATATTGAAATTCATGACAAATTGGCTGTAACTATCCGGCAACGATTGCAGGACTAGATCAACAGCCAACTCCTTTTGTAAAGGAAAACCCAGACCCTCAAGGCTCTCAATGTATCCAATCATTTTGAGCACATGAGGTCTCACCGATGATGACTCAGCCATCTTGTATTGGAATAATGCCTTAGAGGTCTCATACCTCTCATGCCTAGCTTGCTCTTCAAAGAGCATTTTCAGGTGTTCGATCATATCGAATGCACCCAAATTCTCATGTTGCTTCTGAAGCTCAGAGTCCATGTTAACAAGCATAAGGCATGCAACATCCAATGCATCATCAACATGCTTCTTGTAAGCATCTCTTTCCGCCCTAGGAGCATTAGGTGCCGGTTCATTTGGAACAGGCCCTTCAAGGACATACAACTTCTTTTCTTGTTTGAGGACTATCCTTAAATTGCGATGCCACTTTAGGAAGTTATTCCCATTCAGCTTTTCCTTCTCAAGGACCGATCGCAGAGATTGTGTACTAGAGTTTTGTGCCATGATAACTCTACAACATTGATCAACTCACACAAATAAGAGTCATGTATACATAAAATCACTTAATAAGGAATTTTATTAAATGATGCTCCTACTACATAAATCAAGAAAATTATAAGTAGGATAAGATCCATATTTCACTACAAGATAAGTCAGCTTTGGCTGATCACTTATATCATAGTTATTTAGGTAGACAACTCTTGTCAATTACATCTCATGTAACTCTTGGATAGTTGAGTGAACAACACTTGTTCTTGTCTATCTCATAGACTTAGCTCAACTCCTTACCTCTAAGTCCTCAATCCTATTGAGATGACCTAGTTAAGTTCAACCCATAACAAGCAGTTCAGATATTACAATTATCCCGTCGCACCTTGCTAGGATAAATATTGGCACCTTGCCTTGGCAAAACCTACCAAGTATTGATCTAAGCAATGATGAGTGCTTATCATGGAAGGCAACACAGGAGGAACTTAATATTTACATCAACAAATTATTCCTATACATCATATGCATGTTCTTGATAAATCATATATTGATGTTTTGTAAATTTGGAAACCAAAAATACATAAGAACATCGATGTCTAATATTGAACATCGATGTTGTGAGAATCTGATTCTCCCAACTACTTGGCAGTGTTCAAGAACATCGATGTTTAACTCTTGAACATCGATGTCTGCTTCTTGAACATCGATGTTTGAGAGTTCTGCCAAGGCCACTCGTCATGAGAACATCGATGTTTGTCATGCAGCATCGATGTTTCAAAATTCTGCCAAAACCAACACATCGATGTTTGTCACACAACATCGATGTTTAGTAGGCTCGGCCAAGGCTAATCTTCATGGCAACATCGATGTCCGTCTAACCAACATCGATGTTTAGGCCCTGCTGTACTAGAACGACAATCGTTCCAAACAAAAACCGACAATCGATTTTTCCTTGTCGAACTCATTCGACTTACTGCCAAGAACACCTTGATTGATATCTCATACCAATCAAGCATTCATTGTCAAAACACTTTTCACAAACACCAACCTAAACATGTATCATGTATACAAAATTGAAAATCAACATATCACATATGCAAATGAATTCAGCATATCACATATACTATCACGTTTATGCTACAACACATATAACAAGATGAACATCTAATTTGGTTTAGCATTTCACAAGAGGCTCCGCTACCACTGTAAGTAGCCGGGCATGCAAACTTGACAATTAAAATGCAGCGGAAAGACCCGGTACTCATGGAGGATCCAAGTGAAGCTAACCAAACCGAATAACAATTTTACGTACCTTCCTTGGTTGAGGTCTTTCACCCAACTGTAGTGTAGAATCAGCAAGAACCCGACAAGAAATCCGGCTCCTCTACGGTATCCACACGAACCGTTGATGACTGCTAGCAACCGTCTCACGATCACTAACCCGAGCACTCCCGAACCGCAGTGCTAGCTGCAGAATTTTCGAGAGCTAGAGACTAGAGAGTGCTTGATGTGTTTTTCTCAAGTGTGAAGAGTGTGTAAAGCCTTGCTTGGTCTGAAAATCTGATCAAACCTTCACCCTATTTATACACACTTGAAATGCATAGTTTATTAAGTCATTGGCCAACATAATCATGTCTTATCCTTCATGATTATGTTTCCACTATGACGTAATGCTCCACTAAGCATTAATTATATATATCATCGTATATAGGATTACACATCATATGGCACTAATTCTGGTTCAATAATTCTGATAATTAGTGAACCAAATCAGCCCAAAACGACCCGGTCCAACCATGGTCCACCCACTTGGTCGAATACCTGGCCGGACCATGGCCCAACCATGGTTTAACCACCAGCTCGAATCAACAGTTCTAAGTGTGTGACCCTGTAGGAACTTGTAACGTTTGGCAATAATTGTAAACTCATTTACAATTATAAACAATGAGCGGCGTCTAGCAACACATCATTGCTACCCAAACGACAAGATTAGTACTGATTCATTATGCCTCGGAAACATGTCATCGTCCTCTCGTCCCATTATCAAGATCAAACACGAGACATGGAATATGTCAATCTCGTATAAGTTTAATCTAAGTTTCTTGATCCCCGAGTTAACTGTGTAAAGCAGATACTAATGATATCACCATATCATTTAATCCGAGCATGGCCATGCATTTACAGTTCAACTCTATCAAGAGGCCCAACTGATAATATACCCGTTATATGGGTTGGACGAATTCCATCTTGATCATACAAAACCCACTACACATTATATCATATACCCAATGATTACACTAAGGTCTACTCAGTTACGAATAGCCAAGAGTAATATCAAAGTATATGACTCATATGTTGGGAACCTTGATGATCTCAGGTCTAAGGACAATACATATAAGAACCACTAATGACAATTATATAACGTTCCATGTAGTGTTCTTATGTTGGGTCAGTCCAGACCACAAGTTCTCTAACTTGTACCCGTATGTAGAATTCATATCTCATATAATTCTCAACATACGCTAGTCTTAATTTACTATTACAACCCATCCATAATAATAATCGACTAGGGACATTTAAGAACATAAAATATTCTAGGGTTATAAATATGTTCAAGCGTTTATCTCATAAACATATTTATTGGAATAACCTTAATGTATTTATATGACTATGTACAATCTTCCAATGATTGGCTTTTGGGCATATTACACTAACAAAAATTTACTCTTGATGGTAATAATACAAACTTGATGCAATATGCTTTGTATATTCGTAATATACATCCCGGTTTAGACCAAAAAAAAAAAAAAAATAATACAAGCTTGATCAATGTAATAATACAACTTTGATAAAAGTGATACACCTTTAATAATAATATAAAAATAATGAATAATTAAACTTAGATGGAGAAGATTGAGAAGAGATGTATATGGAAATAAGAAGAGAGTGAAGTTTATGGTAGGATGCAAGTGTAGAAATATGAAGGAATCAAAGGGTATTTATAATTGAAAATGGGAGGATAAAAACAAATAAGTATGATTAATTTAAAAGGATAAATAAAAGGGATGTTAGCTAAAAGAAGATGATATTAAGATTAAGACAGATAAAATTATAGAAGGTAAATAGCTAAAGAAATGAATCCAATTGGAAGGGTTAAATATTTGCTCTAGGTAAATTTAGGTATAGTAGAAGCGAATTCTACCAAAATAATAATGACATTCAAATAATTTGAATAATAATGACATTCAAATAATTTATTTATAACATTGTTGAAGAGAGACATATGAAAATTCGTGTCTTTTTTTCTGTTACACCCAAAAAAATAATAAAAAGGTGGAAACAATATCAATATCATACAGAGGTAATTCTCATTTTTCTCTGGTAAAATCTTCTACCTTCTAATCAAAATGCATTAAAACTATATTGCAAGACTTGATTTATCAACATTTACCTTATACCGTAAGAATGTGTTATTTTCCTACTAGTCTTTCAACGACTCAGATGCTTCATTGAACATTTTGTTCTTCTAAAGAAAGATGCAACTGGAGGGATAGGATTGCTTTCAAAATATGGGCAAGTCATGCATCCGAACAAGCATAAAGAAATTCTGGGATTGGATACTAAACTAAAATTCTATTATATCATTTGGTTATTGAAGTGCTAAGTTACAGCATTTGATTTTTTGTTACTGGAAATCTGAAGAAAATCAACTTTCTTCCCTTCTCATAATATTTTTGTTGAGTTGAATGGTAGGGATGCAACCATTCCAACTGTTACCCTCATAGTTGGAGCAAACCTTCTCAGAGGTAATTTTTAATATATTAATCTCTACCTTAGATTTGATTTAAGAATAACATGTTAGTATATATTATACCAAGTAATGTGTGATATATTGCTACTGAGCTAATAGGAGCATTATATTATAATATTTCAGGTTTAAAAGGATCAGATATTCAGGTGTCCGTCATTGTAGGAGTAATAATTGTTCGGTATGCGGTGTTGCCTTTGTTTGGCATAGCCATTGTCAAGGCTGCAATTCATTTTGGGTTGGCACATTCGGATCCATTGTATCATTTTATCCTTTTGCTGCAGTTTGCACTTCCTCCAGCTATGAACATAGGTATGAATATGATCTACTTTGATTTATAGTAGAATTTGCAGCATTTATATTCGAACGATAGTGTTTTTTTTTTTTAGGGGTAATTTTGACAATTGCATATTGGGTACTCCAAGCAATGCAAGAGTAGCTCATAATTTAATATATCGACTTACATGGACATCAATTTTTATGTTTTAAATTTTATCACAATTTCAGCATCATCTTTGGCAGGTACAATTACTCAGTTATTTGATGCGGGACAGAGTGAATGTTCTGTCATAATGCTATCGACATACGCTTTGGCATCAATTTCACTCACACTTTGGTCAACCTGTTTTATGTGGTTGGTGGCTTGATTAGGAATTTCTTTACATGGTGTAAGAGACAAAAGAAAAGCTAACTTCATTTCTCGAGGTAAATTTTTAAAATTGATATGGGCTCAAATGTATGGATCCTCGCGGGAGCAGCACAACATATAGCTGGTCGTCAAGTGCCGAGCTACTTGCCTAATCCATCAGAATAGATCGGGAAGCGCCCCCTAGTACACACAATGCGGGGTCCAAGGTTTGGGCCGATGATTATACTAATTCTTTAAAACAATTATTATAGATTAAAATTATAGGAATTGTGTTTCAATTAGAATTCTGTTTATTTTTTTCTCTATTGGTAATCGACTGGTCGAGAATAACTTCCATGCTTGGATCGAAACCACGTGACCTAAAAGATTAAACTTAAAGTTATTTGGTAATTAACCACATCTAGAACTTGGATAATCATATTCTCTCATTCTTTAGATCTCGGGTACTCGCGAAGGGTGTCCAAATCCATATCAAGTCACTGATCCACGCACTTGATCTTTACAGCAAATCACACGATCTCCTGGAGATCTCTTGATCGATCTCCCTGACCACGCAGATCACTTGGCAGATCACTTGGTCTCCATGATCCTCACGAATCCATGACAGACCACTTGATCTCCAAGACAGATCACTTTATCTCCACAACAAATAACTTGATCCTCTTGATCCATGGACTCGGACTTGCAATCCAAAAAGACCAATACTGGCCTTTGATCTCCATGGCGTCACAGGTCACCCATTTGTCACAACAATCAGGCAAGCCACAACAACCAGTCGTAGAACCACACAATTGCAAGCCCATTTATCTATAGGCCTACAATTTTGGATCCGGTACAAAAAAGAAATTAAAAATAAAAATAAAAATCATAATCAATGTATAAAATTTCCCCCATCTCCATTCCCAATCAAATCCGTGGGTTGTGGGTTCCGAAAGACGTTTTAAGGGAAATGAAAAAGAAAAAAAAGAAATCCACTTTCCCTTCACTAAAAATTTTTTCCAAACAAAATTAAATTAAAATTTCATTTCTTTCCGTTCCTTTCTGCTTCCTTCATCTATCCAAACGTAATACATCCACCAACCAATACATGTCTCTAACTTGCTTTTACTCACTCTAACCGATACTTGTCTCCTCCAACTAACTGTTACTCACTTTCTTCCCTCATTCCCCCATCTCCCACCTGGATCTCTCCCCTCTCCCAACCATGTATCCCTGTTCTCTTGTCTGTACTCTGTATCCTCCACACCGTTTCTCCCATCAGACAAACCTGCCTGTCATATTGAATGCAGTGTTGCACCTTCTCCGCCTCTCCATCTTTATTTTTCTTCATTTCTTGCTCCAGGAGTGCAGCACCATGGCTTCTTCAAGGCTGAGTCGTGAAGGGCAAGATAAAAGCATATACAGTCTGGATTGATTTCCTAACTCTTTCATCGCCTAAAACTGATAGTTTTTAGCTTGTGATACCCCAGAAGATGGGTTTATTTAAAAGTTTTTTATCTTCTCAATCTCTAATTCAACACCATGTACAAACAAAGATAGTTCACTGGGGGAGAAAAACACAGCCAATTTCTGGTCAAAGGATTTGCAATTGAAGATCAGTGTAGCCAACCCGTTCTTTATGCCTTTCAAAGGTATCCTTTAGTGCTGCAATAAACTGTTTCTGTACATCCACAACCTGAGGAAAAAAAAAAAAGGCAACTAAGCTGAGTGGCATAAACGCATGCAAGATCAACAAGCCAGATATGTGGAGAACCATAGAGTGACAATTAACTAATAGAGAATGTAAACACCTGCACTTCCATTATATCAGGTGCATGAAGACCACGGAAGGATTATTCAAAAAAAAAGAGAGAAAAGAACAACCACATAAAGGGCCTTTTTCTATCAAGCATAAGGGATTGCTTTATACGAAGAGTGAAATTTTCCTCCAACGCTCGCAATCCTACAGGAACTATGTCAAGGATAAAACCTTGGACTCAACTCCAACCTGTACTCCTGATCATGCATAGGCAAAGGGCCAACAGACCTCAAGGCCAAAAAAGAATAATGCAGGACTATCCATCTTGAAGTACATTTTGAAACATCAAGCATCCAATTGCAACACATATTACAGCAGAGAATGGTTGTGAAGCAAACACAAACACTTTTGAGATTCACTTGATTGAGTTGATATAAAAAATGCATGTAGCTTATGACATGTTTAGAGCCATTTACATCAGTCACTTGCTGCAATGCAATAAATATTACACTCGACTCATCTCAACTTCGGTATATCCATGAGTATGTCCTACAGGCCAAGTTGTTCTCTCTCTCCATTCTAATTTGGGAAAAATGATTAACGAACAGAATTTTGTAGAGAAACTTTTGTTCAGACAGTGGTTGTCTACTTGAAAAGTGACCCAGGACCTTTTCCAATAACCACCCACGATTTCCTCTATCTGTACGTACATAAATTATGTACATGTAGCAATACTCAATTTGTGATCTCTTCTTCCTAGCCACATAATCATTTCAGTTAAGAGTTACATTTAAGATAAAAATGCGGAGCTGTAAACAATACTTTCTTCCAATCATAAGAATACAGATAGATTATTACAACTAAACTTTTAACAGTAGACATTAAAGAATAGCTTCATGACTGGCACATAAATTATATCTGACAGCAGTGCGTGCATACCTCTTCCATGGTAGGCTGTGGAGATTTTTTCAACTCAATTGGTCTACCTATCACCACATGCATTGGATGCGGGAAGGGTAACGGAGACCTGAAATAAGGCGTACAAGTTATAATGTAAGTCACTAATACATTAATAACACTTCTATTAGTGCCTTATAGAAGAGGTTTTTGCATCAAACTTTAAATCTTTAGCAGAAACTACGCACCATGATGCCCCTAGATTTTCTTATGTACAAGATGTGGCAAAAACAACACCCAATCCCTACCTTGCATTTTGGCACCACCTCTTATTTTCTTGTCCTGGTCCTTTTGATATAGGAATTACTAATTGCATACTTGAGGGATTTCATAACGCATAAATTTGGAATTTCCAGTAATGATTATATATTCACATAAAAAGGTTTTGCAAGAACAACTAGAAGGTAATTGCAATTAAATAGATCTCAGCACGATAAGCGCAAAGGTATCTCCAAAAATACAAACATACCCGAATTTACCCCAAAAGACAATTGGGGTAAACTTGATGGATCTAGCAAATTTCAAGAATAGTTCTCCACTAGGCTTCCACCACTTGTACACATTTGACTGTAGTAAGAATTTGAAAAAAAAAAAAAACAAGGTGGTGGTGAAATCAGCAAGAATTTGGTCAAGAGGAATAAATGAAAATGGACAAAAAATTTGCATTCCCCAGTGTCAAAGACTTGGAAAAATTGAATAACGAGAGAACCAGTACTTGTCCAAAGCAGAAAACTGGAACCAAGGGTGAGCCATTTTGCATGGCTATCCGAATAAACCCTGTTCTTGCATTGAGAAAAGCAATCTGCAGAATAAGCAACACAGAGTGCGTGTCTCGGTTAGCATATGAGTTAGCTCGTTTCAAGTCCCAGACCTAAGGATCCTACATACCAGGGGTGCAAATGAAAGGTTTTCCTCACCATCTAGTCCAGAAAAGGAATAGAAATAACCAAAGCAAAAGGCATTATTAGTCTTCCTCTGAAATTTTTGCAAAATACAAAGCAAGAATATAATATAGAACAGTATTAGATTCCTGGGAGGCATTGCAGCCAATTATGAGAAATAAAATGCATTTAGGGGCTTTTACTCTGCATATATTATATTAGATGTGGATCAATAGGGGACAGGCAAGCTAGGACGTCCTGTGTCCTAGATCTAAAATCACAAAGGAAATAGAAAATTGGGGGGCAGAAAGACGGGAGTGTGTAAAGAGTGAGAAGAGGGAGACCTCAGTGTCATGGTGCATGAGAAAAACCTCCTGCACTCCGCCAGGTACTACGATACAACTATATCCAGCTGCGAGTAAGGAATTAAAATTAGTCCTTGTTGCTGGAGTGAGACCACACCACGTCCATATATGTCTCAGAAAGGGCGTGTAGAAAACCTAAATCATTCAAGGGGCATGCATTCAGAGAGGAGGAGAGTGCATGATTATACGTATAAAAGAGAGGATCCAACAAGTGATGAGGGTAAAGATGCTTACAGCAGTACTTGCAAGGGCCTTTATTTTTGGGAGAGGCAATAAACCTGTAAGGTCAGCAAGCGCAACAATGCCAATGGGCCAAACAGAATGTGGCTCGTAACCAAAAACTGCATGAAAGCAAGCAGTGAGACCACTTCTAGCACTCAACATAAAGAACAATAGAAGGTAAAAAGATTACTCAATGTGAAGTCACAAAGTGAGCGTTCTCCAAGATGGAACTTTAATATCAGATGTGAGATGTGATGTATCCGGAATCAAGTGGCAAGAAACTAGAAGCTCACAACTAGGGGGTACTGCAGTTGAAGAGCATTAACTTAACACGCAAATGTGAAGTTAAATTACAGTGTAGTTTTTTGCATTTTTGGTGTGGATACCGTAAGCAAAGGGGAAAAAGGAAAAGGGTGGGTGGGTGGGTGATGATACCATAAGCACGATCTGGACGGAAGGCCTTGATATCCTCAACGTGGAGATGGACAGGGAAATAAGTGCAAGCATGCCTACAGATGAACCTGTTTATTTTGGAGGGGAATATAGCAAAAGCATAAACAAAAGATTTTTTTTTTTTTTTAAAAAAAGAAGAACATAAAGGAGGAGTTTCATTGTTGGTTCATTTAAAAGCAGAGCAGCAAGGAGGAAGGATGTTGTTTTTTTACCTAGCTAAGCAACGGCCCCACTTGTTTTGGTGGTCGATGGGGATGAAGATGAGCATCAAAAGCAATCCAAATACACTGATGAACAGGGAAATCGGGATTTGGAATTACAAAAATGAAAAAAAAAATAAATAAATAAGAGGAGAAAAAGAGAAAAAAAAAAAAAAGGAAGGAACATACAGGAGGGATTTGGAGAAAGGGAGGAAGAGGAGGGTGAAAAGAAGCAAAGCGAAGATGAGATGGACGGAGCCAAGCCATATTCCCAATGCCACCACTCTCTCCCCTACGCTGCTCCTGAATATCTCCTCCGTCTTGTATACCACAATACTATCTTCCCCTTCCCTCTCCTCCTCCCGCCACCTGCTTTCCAAACCCATACTATCCTCCCAATAGAACGAACAACAACACCAAAAAAAAAAAACAAAAAAACAAAATTCACTCAATTCTCCCTTCTCCCCCTACTATACCTATCCCTTTTTTTTTTTTGGTCCTCTTTTTGTTCTCTTTGTGTTGCCGGGTGGGTAGTTTTGACCTTTGAGAATAAGAATGCCTATAGAGGGGGGAATTCTATTCCACTGCCATTCGCCCTTCTTCAACCTTTTTTTTAACTCCGCCACCGCCACACTCCAGACAGTCCTCCGCTCCACTCCAAGTCCAACCACACATCCCACTGCAATTCATTCATTATTTTAACTACTATATTTATTACGTCTTCCAATTAAAAATTAAAAATAAAATATATATTCAATGATTTTGTAAGATAGTCAACAACTTTTACCAACTGGGCCCCCATGGCTCTATCTATCATACACGCACTCTCGGCCTTTCCAGAGATTCAGATTGATTCCTTCCTTCTTCCTACGATTAAAAAGAAATAAAATAAGAGAGAGAGAGAGAGACCGAGTCAGGATAAAGAGGTTTGGAAGTCCTATTATTATTAATTCTTTTTCAATTATGTCCCTCATTTATTTTTTTTATCAATAAACGAAGTCCTATTTGTATTTCTCATCTAATAGTAATGAGTTGGCAGTTATCTCATTATGCACAACATATATTGACGTGTCAAAATTCCATGTTAGTAGGATTTAATTGATCAAATTAAAAAGTTATAAGACTCAATTAATATTATTTAATAAGTTATGAGATCTTTAAAGATTTTAAATCATAAAATCATTATTTTCTTTAATATTTTAAATTCTAAATCCTAAAATAAATAAAATCATAAACACTAAATTCTAAAACCTTAAATCTTACATCCTAAAATATTAAAATTCTAAAATTGACAACTTTATGCCCAAACTTTTCAAACGTTAATTCTTAAAATGGCGAAACCTTAAATTTTAAATTCTTGTCTCTTAAAACTATAAATCCTAAAATCTTAACTATTATATCATACATCATACATTGTATAATCCTCAAACTTGAAACTTAAAACACTAATGTAAGGTTTAAGATTTTAAATTTTAATGTTTATGATTTTTTATTGTTTTAAGATTAAGATTTAACATTTTAGAATTTTATTATTGTAAGAATAAATTTCTTTAGAAGTCATATAAATTTTAAAAGAATTTTAGTCGAGTTATGGAATTTTTCAAATTTGATCAATTAAATCCTAATGACGTGGACATTTTGACACGTCAACATATAATATGTAAAATGCGATGTCACAAGAAAATTACCAACTCAACAATATTGGATGGAAATCACATATAGGACTTCTTTGAATAATAGTTCAAAATAATAGGACTTGGTTAATCAAATAAATAATTGTTGGACTTCATTGAAAAATGATTAATGATAACAGGACTTCCAAACTTTTTCCTATTAGGTTTTTGTTTTTGCATAGTTTTGACACGTGTTTCTCTTACATCATACTGGTATTAAAAAATTATAAGATTAAAAAGAAATAGAGGCCCAGAATGGGGGATTACATTAGAGCTGTTATAAGTAAATGATGTAAATATCATTGTTACCATTAGACAAAACATGTGAATATCATTGTTACCATTAGACAAAACATGTGAATATCTGAATTTACCTCCTTTAAATATTTTATTTTTACGTAACTTTTATTTGGATTCATCTCTGGCTAATTATTTTCATAATTCTATTTTTCTTAATCTTAATATCTTTTTCTTTTGCCTAACATTCTTTTGATTTTATTCTTTTAAAATTAATCATACTTATTTGTTTTTATCCTCCTATTTTCAACTATAAATACCTTTTCGTTCATTCACATGTCTATACTTACATCCTACCATAAGCTTGACCTCTTCTCTCATATACATCTCCCTTCTCAAGCTCATTCCATCTTAATTTATTATTCTTCATTGTCAATATTATTATCAAAGTTGTATTATTACCATCAAAGTTGTATTATTACCACCAAGGTTATATTATTACTATTAAGAGAGAATTTTATTTTCAATTTTATAGCACGCTATCAGCTTGAGACTCTATCCTACTAAGGTATTTATTTCAAAAACTTTCTTATTACTACTTTTGTGCTTTCTATATATACATAGATAGTAGTAATATTGCTGAAAAATTTATCGAGTAAGCGTATATATATTACATATTTTCTATTATTATCCTACTATTCTTTAAACTTGTTTTATATCTTTTGTCATTATTTTATTACTGTTATAATGCCAAATATTACAAATAAATTTGAGGCCCTTGACATTTCTAGAAGAAATTATTTATCATGGGTACTAGATATTAAAATACATTTAAATGATAATGGTCTGGGAGACACCATCAAAGAAGGAAACAAAGCATCTACTTCAAATAAGGCAAAAACTATAATTTTTCTTCACCATCTTCTCATGAAAGTCTAAAAATTTAATATCTTACTGTCAAAGAACTGTCTTCATGTAGAACTTTGGAAGAATTTAAAAGAAAAGTATGACCTCCAGAAAATAGTTATTCACCCAAAAGCTCATTATGACTGTATGCATCTGAGGTTGAAAAATTTTAAATATGTGCAGGAATATAATTCAACTATATTTCGAATAAACTCTCAGATGAAATTATATAGAGAAAATATTACTGATGTTGATATGTTAAAAAAATATTTTTAATTTTTCCTACATCAAATGTGCTTCTGCAGTAGCAATATCGTGAAGAAGATTTCACGAAATTTCTCTATTTTTCATGCATCAAATGTGCTCTTGCAGTAGCAATATCTTGAAGAAGTTTTCACGAAATTTTTGGATTTAATTTCATACCTCCTTGCAGCTAAACAAAACAACGAGCTATTAATGAAAAATCATCAATCCCGTCCAACTGCCTTTGTTCCATTCCCTGAAGCGAAAGCGACAGTTTTAGTCGTGGTCATGAACATGCCATTGGTCATGAACATGTTGTATAACAAAGCATCTGGTAAAACTTTATCAAGTGTCCCTGAAGGGCAAAATCTAAGGTTGTTGAAACCAACTTTATTCAAGATGATGGCCATGATGCCAACTTCCAAATGGATTCATTTCTACAAATTGTTGTTTATCTTGCTTATCATGAATGTGCAACTGAATATACATTTTTATGATAAAAGTAAAAAATAAAATTTTTTATTTTTATATTTATCTTTATCAGTTTGACACCCGGGGTCTATGAGGTCGGGAAGTGTACGCCGGTGCCGGAATGAGTATGGACAAGGAGCGGCTTCCAGCAGGCTTCTAGATGGAGGGGCACATGAATGAACCGAATCCACACAGGAATATGAGAGATCTTGAGACTGTGTGGGGATGGGGCTGCACAGTTGGGGCGATTTTGTAATTATACGGGTATGGGACTATATAATTAAGCATCGCTCTATTGATGTTATTTTGAGGTTGTACAGGTATGGAACTGTACAATCGAGAATAGCTTAACGATTTTGATGGGTACTAACTATATCAACAAGGTGTACTTACCTTTTCGGTGCTTATTCCATAAGAACTCCAAAGTCAAACGTGCTTGACTTGGAGCAATTTTGGGATGGGTGACCTCCTGAGAAGTTTTCTCCGAAAACATGCAGTGAGGACAAAGCATGTTGGAAAGGTCCCGTATTGGTCTGTAGTGACAGTCGATAAGCCGGGACGTTACGATTGGGTTATCACGTGTTATATTTTATTTATATTTTTTACTTTTACTTTTACTTATATTCAGTTTGCAATATCTTATATCTCTTAATTTTTTATTGTGAATATGAAACTATGTATATGGTTTCTATAATAATGACTCGAGTATTTGTTTTGAAGACAATGTAATACTGGATAAACAGAAATATTTCATTTCTTTAAGGCTTAAAAAGGCATATGTTAGTACAATCTCTGACAATAAAAAGAAAACAATTGAAGGCTCAAGAAGAGCTCGAATTTTATTACCGGAAGGAATATAAATGATTATTGAAGAAGTTTTATTCTCCTTAAAGTCTCAACGAAAATTGTTAAAGATAATCTACTTAATGGATACCATATTGAGACAATTAAAGAGATGCTAAATATCTCTATATTAAAAGGTTCATTCCGCAAGTAACAAAAAAGTTGTGAAAAAAATTACCTGTATTATTATCTGGATTGTACTACACATATACTCGAGTCATTAAAAATTATCATGTTAAGACAGAAACTGGTGTGAACACCTAAATCTGGACCATTAACATTTGGTTGATTTGAGCCTTCTTAAGTCTTAACACCGAGGTTAATTAGAAGACTTAACCTAGGTTAGAGTTATTTTGGAGTTTAGATTAGTAAGATGTGGCATTTTGATTAATTTGGACTCTAAGTATTCTTTAACCCAATGTTAATTAGATCACTTAATTTTGGGCCGAAGATATACTTGGAGTTTTGAATTAACAAAGTGTGGATTTTCCAGGAACAACCAGCCCATAAAACACATCTTTAAAGCCCACAATTAGCTCTGATTTTTCAGAATTAATATTTCCTTTTTTGAAAAGTGTGTTTTATGATAAATGATGCAAAAACTAAGCGATCTGGATGTTTAATGTTGATGGGAATAATTAAGGGGATTGACAATCAATTAGGGGATGATTTCTGGGCTGATAAGCAGTGATTAGGCGTTAGAATCAAGCCAAGACGAAATTAGGAGAAATCGGGACCGAAAAGGAAAGAATAGTGCGCAGCGCCGGTGGTCTAGTCATCTTGACCGCCGCCTATGGCGGCCATGTAACGCCCCGAAATTTTTTTAAAAAAATTTTATGGAATTTTCGAAATTTTTGGAATTTTATTTCCAATTTTACCCTTGCACAATTTCCAGAAATTTTTGGCCAAAAATTATTATTATTATTATTATTATTATCCTTTTAAAAAATTATTTTTACATTGGTATTAATCTTTAATCGGATTTCTTTTGGTTTTAATTGAGGTTTCGGTGTGAAACGCGAACTTTGATGTAGTTTGGTCTAATACGTAGTTTTATGGAGTGTAAAAATAATACACAAAATGTCAAGCATTGGAGCAAGCATCTTTAAGATGACATCCAAAATGACGACGTTTTAGAAGTTGTTAAACTCAAGGGTTTCCTCCATACTTTGTTAACTATCCTCACCACTTTCCCCTCATTTGTTCTTCCTATTCTTTTCTTTTCACTCCCGTGTGCAGCCTCTTGCTCTCTCTCCATTCTTTTCTTCTCCAGTCATTAGTCGCCGCCCCCACTAAAGTACACCATTGTCATCCTCTTCCCTTCCCTATTGTTTGTGACTTCGGGTTAGAGTTTGCGGATCGACTTTAGTCGAGGTGGAGTCCCAAAACAGCAAGAGCAGATACTATTTCTTTTTCCCTTGGTAATTCGTTGGAGTTGGTTGTGATATGAAACTATGTCTTTTGGGTTTCTGGTCAATCTTTGGGGAGGTGAACCTATGGTTTTGTTCAAGCTTTAGAAAGTGTAAGAGCCCATCTCCTTCACCCGTTTTGTTAAGCTTTCTGAGCAATTGGACTTTGTTGTAAAATAATAACAGTTTGACCTCCATTATACTTAAGCCTTGAGATGAAGGGTGCTGCAAAAAATTGTTTATCATGTAGGCATGAGTCGATTATTGATTAGAAGGATATATTTATTTATTTAGCTTTGTATAGATGTATTTTGATAATAGGATACGATCGAAGGCTGATTCTTAATTCCTAAATCTTAAATATGTAATATTGACTTGGTATATGGGTGCGTGCACATGGTCCCTAATTGGCTTCATTCTCTACTTCCTGATAAACCATTACTTTTACTCATCCAATAGTCTAGCAATTGATTCTGGTAACTGAGTTGTTCTAATTGATAGTTGACTTTTGCAGACACTTATGACCTTAGTTTTTACTTAATCATGTATACACTAAACTTGCATGGAATTAAGATGATAGTTGGTTGTCATGTTATAATTTGACAATAAGGGACTACACGGTTGTGGAACCTCAAATGTGCTAAATCGGCAGATCGACTTCTAAGTCATTTTCGCAGTTTTTCTTTTAGAGGTTCATTAAATTGTTTTTACAAGAATAATATAATTTGTTTTTGGCCTATGTTCCAGCTTGTAGATTGAATAATGATTTATCTTGGTACCAAGTCCAAGGAGAGTGCGTTTCACATGGGTTTTATGATTTGTATCAACATCCTTGCTTCTCAAACTTTTACTTCTACAAACAGGGTTATATTTTGGAAAATAACACTCTTTAACTAATGTCTCATCTTATGTGTGAGCTGGCTTTGTGGAAACAAGCGTGGGAACTTTTGGGTTTTGCCTAACCATGCCAACATCTTCAAATTTGTTTCCAACGCTGAGAGTAATAAACCAAGTTATTAATGGCTTACTCATAGATTATGCAGAGCATAGTTCTTACATGTATAAAAGTTAATATCACATACATCATTGCTGGGTTCCCAGTTTCATGTTGTGGCATACACTTGATTTTTCATTGAGTTTCACTAATGTTCTTCTAAAATGATTTTAACTTATCAAAGGAATTAAATTTTGGTATGTGGGTTTAGACCCTAATAATCTTATTACGAGTTAAATGTTAATGTCAGTATGGTTATATAAATCATATGCTAGCACCCATGCCTCTTTAATGCTTTGTTGTGTTGTATGGGTGATTGCTTTCTACATAATTATAGGAACCCGAAAATGTCAAGGTAGGGGATGGTTTTGTCTTCCAAGATGTTTCTAACAATCCAGGTGAGGACTTATAAACCTTTGTATGCATTACTGCCTACAATGCTCAGTTAATTGTCTTGGTATATAAAGTGGTATTATTTGTTTGGTCTTGAATGTTGTATGCATGATTGCCTGCTTTGTGGATGTTCTTGCTTACACCTTGTATCTTATTGATGATACCTCTGATGCAGTGTGCATGATTATGTGAACTGTGTACCAGTGTGATATAATATGCCTATCGAGCTTGACTTGTTTTGTGTGTTAAATAACGTGATATATGGTTTTGTGGTTTGTGTGGTGGACTTTGGGCTGGAGGCCCGGACTTGAGAATAAGATGTTAAATTCACACAAACCTGGACATTCATATGTAATGGTACATGAAACTTTTAAAGCATAAATAACAAATTATAATAATTCTACTGTGGGGCTGTTGACCGGTTGGTTCGAGCAGGAAGTGATACCCCTCGGGATTACATGCGGGATAGCATGGTATATACGGTTTAGCATATGGGTCTGTGATGACCGGTTCTACCTCCCTATTTCTATCTCCCCCTTTCTACCTCCCTTTTTTCTCTCTGTCTATCTCTCTCTCTCACTGAATGTATTCGGCCTTGCCCTGGTTATATTGGGCTTATGCCCTGGTTGTCTCATGAGACAGGACCGAGCTCGACGCACACAGTAGAGGGCCCTAATAAAATATTAAATCCTAATAAAACATTCAACCCTAATAACAATAAAGTACAATGATAATTAAGTGATTAAAGATCAGTGTTGGTTTGAAGTCTGATGATGACTTGTATTGTTCGTAGTGACTTGTTTGTGCATTGTGGTTGCTGTTGCCTGATGCCGGTGAACTTGTAGTTGATTTGTATTTGTATACACTGGTTTATTTATTTGCGGTGAGACAGTGGTTGGTCTCACCCCCTCACAGTCTTGTCACAGGTTAACTGATCGATGATCAGAAGAGCATATCAGCAGGTGGCGGTGCTTTCCTCCCCGGGTCGGATCCATAGGGTGCATTACGTTCATATTTGTTTATGTATTTGTCTTCCGCTGCGTACTTGATTCCATTCTATTATTTATTATTTGATTAAATGTTGATCATGTTGTTGATTTCGTGTCCCGGGAATGACAAGGGCAATTTAGTTATTTTATATTTAAATTCTAGTTTATATTAATAAATTGGGACACGGGCGTTTCAGTTGGTAGCGGAGCAGGCTGTAGACCCTTTGGGATGTATGGATATATTTTGTGCCCTTATTTGCATGAGTCTGCTCCTTTTTGAGTCGTATGTTGCACTGTCATATGCATTCATACAGTGGGTCTTACTATGGATCCGGTGGAGGACACGCACCTGCTGAGGGTCGAAGTGACCCGGTATTGACGTTGAAATGACATGTTTGCCTTTACAGCTTAGGCTGTAGTAAAGTTATTTTGTGGAATATCCATTGTTTTCTCAGAGTCGGAATAGACTCTTGACTCTTTTTGCTTATGTTTTTTGTCTGTGTAGAATTGGCCAATACAAGTAAGAACCATCAATTTTCTTTTGGATGTACATCTGTTAAGGGATGATTTGATATAACACTTGTGGAAATGATTACTGTAAACTTGGTGATCATGTTATGTGTGGTCTGATCAACTAAACTCGAGGATTTGAATTTACTTGTGAAATTAGAAATTGGATTAAATCTTGTTCGGGGTTCGAACTGATAAGTTCTTGAATTAACTTGAGGATTGAACTATTGGCATATTTGGGGAAATGTCTTTCAATGATACTTGAGGTATTTAACTTGGTTGCGACTTGAGGTATTGATGGTGTCTGTGATTAAAGAGTTTCAATTATGAATTGTTGTTGAAGTTATCGCTTAAATGCGGGTTGAGGATGCCGATAGTGTGTTCATACTGAGGTTTGACTTTTAAAGGTGATGTAATTGGAAGTTTTGATTGTACTACTCTTGTTGAGGTTTAGGTTCACTCATCTCTTGTGGATATTGATAATGTTTGGGTCATAAGGTTAGATTTGTGAGCTTGTATTGGGCGATAGATTTATAAGTATGAGTTATGAAAGGATGTTTGGGTCTTGAGGAACCTAAGTTTTGGAACTAAAATTGTGATACTTCGGTAAAGATCGGGTTGTAGTGCCTAAGGTATGATCCGGGATATATATACGATTTTGATTGGATTTGTGTATGATTAAGGAAATACTTTGAGGTTCAGAACATGTATGAATTTTTGGTCTTGTGGTATTCACAATAGGAGTGATGATCTGGTTACTTAGGTAACAATTTTGGGTTCTATTATCTGAGGATATGCTTAGTGGATTAAAAGATTGGATATATTTGGTTCAGTGATGATAAACGAAATGGTTTACGGGCTCTGATATTATCAATATTGATGACGTTTGGATAAGACTCATGGGTTAATACTTTGATCTTATGCTTTATGGATCATGCTTGACCAAAGTCGGTGATCGACTTGGTATATCGGAGTTCTTGCTTGGAAATGTCAGTGATGGACATGATGGTTCTACTTGTTAGTTTCGGCCAACGGTACCTTGATATCGGATAATTATTGTTTGTATCAGTTAAGCGCTTGGTTGCTTGGCCTATTATGTAAATTTCGAGGACGAAATTTTGTTAATTGGGGTAGAACTGTAACGCCCCGAATTTTCTTTTTTAATTTTTATGGAATTTTCGAAATTTTTGGAATTTTATTTCCAATTTTACCCTTGCAGAATCTCCAGAAATTTTTGGCCAAAAATTATTATTATTATTATTATTATTATTATTATTATTATTATTATTATTATTATTATTATTATTATTATTATTATTATTATTATTATTATTATTATTATTATTATTATTATTATTATCCTTTTAAAAAATTATTTTTACATTGGTATTAATCTTTAATCGGATTTCTTTTGGTTTTAATTGAGGTTTCGGTGTGAAACGCGAACTTTGATGTAGTTTGGTCTAATACGTAGTTTTGTGGAGTGTAAAAATAATACACAAAATGTCAAGCATTGGAGCAAGCATCTTTAAGATGACATCCAAAATGACGACGTTTTAGAAGTTGTTAAACTCAAGGTTTCCTCCATGCTTTGTTAACTGTCCTCACCACTTTTCCCTCATTTGTTCTTCCTATTCTTTTCTTTTCACTCCCGTGTGCAGCCTCTTGCTCTCTCTCCATTCTTTTCTTCTCCAATCATTAATCGCCGCCCCCACTAAAGTACACCATTGTCATCCTCTTCCTTTCCCTATTGTTTGTGACTTCGGGTTAGAGTTTGCGGATCGACTTTAGTCGAGGTGGAGTCCCAAAACAGCAAGAGCAGATACTATTTCTTTTTCCCATGGTAATTCGTTGGAGTTAGTTGTGATATGAAACTATGTCTTTTGGGCGTCTGGTCAATCTTTAGGGAGGTGAACCTATGGTTCTGTTCAAGCTTTAGAAAGTGTAAGAGCCCATCTCCTTCACCCGTTTTGTTAAGCTTTCTGAGCAATTGGACTTTGTTGTAAAATAATAACAGTTTGACCTCCATTATACTTAAGCCTTGAGATGAAGGGTGCTGCAAAAAATTGTTTATCATGTAGGCATGAGTCGATTATTGATTAGAAGGATATATTTATTTATTTAGCTTTGTATAGATGTATTTTGATAATAAGATACGATCGAAGGCTGATTCTTAATTCCTAAATCTTAAATATGTAATATTGACTTGGTATATGGGTGCGTGCACATGGTCCCTAATTGGCTTCATTCTCTACTTCCTGATAAACCATTACTTTTACTCATCCAATAGTCTAGCAATTGCTTCTGGTAACTGAGTTTTTCTAATTGATAGTTGACTTTTGCAGACACTTATGACCTTAGTTTTTACTTAATCATGTATACACTAAACTTGCATGGAATTAAGATGATAGTTGGTTGTCATGTTATAATTTGACAATAAGGGACTACACGGTTGTGGAACCTCAAATGTGCTAAATCGGCAGATCGACTTCTAAGTCATTTTCGCAGTTTTTCTTTTAGAGGTTCATTAAATTGTTTTTACAAGAATAATATAATTTGTTTTTGGCCTATGTTCCAGCTTGTAGATTGAATAATGATTTATCTTGGTACCAAGTCCAAGGAGAGTGCGTTTCACATGGGTTTTATGATTTGTATCAACATCCTTACTTCTGAAACTTTTACTTCTACAAACAGGGTTATATTTTGGAAAATAACACTCTTTAACTAATGTCTCATCTTATGTGTGAGCTGGCTTTGTGGAAACAAGCGTGGGAACTTTTAGGTTTTGCCTAACCATGCCAACATCTTCAAATTTGTTTCCAACGCTGAGAGTAATAAACCAAGTTATTAATGGCTTACTCATAGTTTATGCAGAGCACGGTTCTTACATGTATAAAAGTTAATATCACAAACATCATTGCTGGGTTCCCAGTTTCATGTTGTGGCGTACACTTGATTTTTCATTGAGTTTCACTAATGTTCTTCTAAAATGATTTTAACTTATCAAAGGAATTAAATTTTGGTAAGTGGGTTTAGACCCTAATAATCTTATTACGAGTTAAAGGTTAATGTTAGTATGGTTATATAAATCATATGCTAGCACCCATGCCTCTTTAATGCTTTGTTGTGTTGTATGGGTGATTGCTTTCTACATAATTATAGGAACCCGAAAATGTCAAGGTAGGGGATGGTTTTGTCTTCCAAGATGTTTCTAACAATCCAGGTGAGGACTTATAAACCTTTGTAAGCATTACTGCCTACAATGCTCGGTTAATTGTCTTGGTATATAAAGTGGTATTATTTGTTTGGTCTTGAATGTTGTATGCATGCTTGCCTGCTTTATGGATGTTCTTGTTTACACCTTGTATCTTATTGATGATACCTCTGATGCAGTGTGCATGATTATGTGAACTGTGTACCAGTGTGATATAATATACCTATCGAGCATGACTTGTTTTGTGTGTTAAATAACGTGATATATGGTTTTGTGGTTTGTGTGGTGGATTATGGGCTGGAGGCCCGGACTTGAGAGTAAGATGTTAAATTCACACAAACCTGGACATTCATATGTATTGGTACACGAAACTTTTAAAGCATAAATAACAAATTATAATAATTCTACTGTGGGGCTGTTGACCGGTTGGTTCGAGCGGAAAGTGATACCCCTCGGGATTATATGCGGGATAGCATGGTATATGCGGTTTAGCATATAGGTCTGTGATGACCGGTTCTACCTCCCTCTTTCTGTCTCCCCCTTTCTACCTCCCTTTTTCTCTCTGTCTATCTCTCTCTCTCTCACTGAATGTATTCGGCCTTGCCCTGGTTATATTGGGCTTATGCCCTGGTTGTCTCATGAGACGCGACCGAGCTCGACGTACACAGTAGAGCGCCCTAATAAAATGTTTAATCCTAATAAAACATTCAACCCTAATAACAATAAAGTACAATGATAATTAAGTGATTAAAGATCAGTGTTGGTTTGAAGTCTGATGATGATTTGTATTGTTCGTTGTGACTTGTTTGTGCATTGTGGTTGCTGTTGCCTGATGCCGGTGAACTTGTAGTTGATTTGTATTTGTATACACTTATTTATTTGTTTGCGGTGAGACAGTGGTTGGTCTCACCCCCTCACAGTCTTGTCACAGGTTAACTGATCGATGATCAGAAGAGCATATCAGCAGGTGGCGGTGCTTTCCTCCCCGGGTCGGATCCATAGGGTGCATTACATTCATATTTGTTTATGTATTTGTCTTCCGCTACGTACTTGATTCCATTCTATTATTTATTATTTGATTGAATGTTGATCATGTTGTTGATTTCGTGTCCCGAGAATGACAAGGGCAATTTAGTCATTTTATATTTAAATTCTAGTTTATATTAATAAATTAGGACACGGGCGTTTCAGGCCATGTGGTCATGACCGGCGGCACCTAGAGGCCATGTTGCCATGACCGCCGGGAGCCCAGCGGCAATGCGTCACTATTACGCAATTTTTTGGACGTTTTGATGATTTACCTTGATTCTAGCTGATTTTTTCAGAATTTCAGCAAGAACCTTGTTCATTATGATGGTCCACGCCCGCTATATCCCAAAACACTATAAACAGATCCCTTCCCTCACACGTTGGACACACACAAGAGCTCCCAAACTCTCATATTCACACATACTAGAAAGCTTAGGTGTTTGGAGAAACCCTACTCCTCCAAGCCTAAAAACATTACTTAGAGTTGTTATTCTGGAGGATTTTAGTGGAGAAGTGCATCAAGAAGAAGTCAGCAAGGAGAAGTAAAGAGGAGATTGAAGATAGAGCTTAGGAGTAGAACAAGATTGGGTTCCAAAGGCACCTAAAACAAAGGAGCTAGAGGAGGGCTACAAGAGGTAACTCTCATCCTTTTTACTTGATTCTTGCCATTGATTTGTTGATGAATTCATGTTGCCATTGATGATGTAGCTGTTGTGTGAAATGATGTTAGAACTACGTTTGCTTTGAACCCAGTTACTAAGGTACATAGATGGTCTCTAGTGGTGGAGACTCAAGCCAAATCCCCTCCTCAACCCTGTTCTTTTTAATTGTTTTGTTATTTGATTGATTCCACACTATGCGCACACACTCGCAAGACATACAAACACTTTCCAATTACACAAGATTTCGCCCCAACACGGGTGGGTGCTTAATACCTTCCCACCTATGGAGAACCCCCGAATCCACAATCTCTGGTTCGCTATTTCATGGTGCCTTATGTTGATTTCGGATGGTTTTTCCCCGGGTTTTCCCAAGAAATAAAACTAGGATGGCAACTCCATTGGTTGTTGGATTGACCCATAAAAAGAAGGTGTAAGAACTAGGTGAGGAGGTCAAAACCCCACAAGGTTTGGCCTAGGTCCTCACAATTAGGACCAATCTAAAGCTAGCTAATGAGTTATTCCATCAAAATACAAAAGATTCAAAGAGAAGGATTCCTAATGATTATGAACTCATTCACTTTGACTTCAAACTACGACCTAGGAGTGAGCATTTCTTCCTAAAAGATTTTGATGGATGAAGTATCGTCTTGCAAGATCAGTGAATACCCCTTTGACATTGGATAAGGGAGATGTGCCCCGATGCCTGTGCATCCCTTTCGTTGAAGAAGGCATGGTCAATCGAGTGATCTCAGTCTTTGCTTCGAGAAGCAATGTATTCTAGTGTGCGGATATCTCTTTGTTGTCATTGGCTACTATCCCCATTTTTCTTTGGCCTTAATTTTTGCCTAAGCTGCCCATTCGGGTTTTCAACCTAGCAGGCATGCCTTAACTCTTGCCTAGGCCGCCCTTCCGGGTTTTTGTCCTAGCAGATCCCTTTTTTTCTTTTTTTCTTGTGCTTTAACTTTTGCCTAGGCTGCCCTTTTGAATTTTCAACCTAGCAGGCTCTTTCCTTTTTCCTTTTTTTCTTGGGGACAACAACCATAAATATTGAGGGAGCACTTTAAATTGGGGGAAGATAGAGACCACTTGGGTCGGGTACACTCGAAAGAACATTAGAGACGTAGACTATCAACTTCCAAAAGGAATCTAAGAATTGTTTGGGTAAGAATGTGCCTAAGAGACCATTGGAGAAGTATGCCAACTGATGATCAATTGAAAAGTGAGTCTCTTGAGAGAGACGGACTCGATTGACGACTACGTCCTTTTGAGGACTAAAATACAAGTCTGAAAAAGGGGGGGCCTTACGACTACAAAGGAGGCCCGAACACTAATGATACAATCAATCATGTGGCATGTCCATTCTAGAAGTACCTCCAATCTTTCCATTAAATCAATCTGAAAACCAACAATTTGTGGACCAAGCCTGTTGTCGGATTGCCTACGTATCTGTGGATGTGGTCTTTGGTTTGAGATGTTTGCCAGGTCTGTGTTTTGTGAGAGGCTGGGTGTGATAGGCTAATAGGAAAATACTTATCTTCTTCATCATGATTTCTGCCTTTCTTCCCAGTTTCAAAAAATGGGTGATGAATCAACTGGTGGCACTAAAGGACACTTCCTTTTTTCACATTTCTCTTTTTTTTTCTTTTCTTTTTTTTCAAGGGGAGTGAACCTTTTGAATATGTGCAGTTGATAGAGTTCTTTTGGAAGAGAGATTCATCTTTCGGAACCAACTCTTCTTGACAAGTGTTCAAGGTAGATGTGATGGGGTTGACATAGTGATTGGTTCGGATAGGTGATCAAAGATCAATTCGGGTATGTGTTTGAAGGTCAACATGGACAAGTGTTTGGAAGTCGGCCTAGGTAGGAATGGGTTACACCCACATATTCAGGTCTTCGTAGTTCGTTTTACGGTCTCCTGGATTGATCCAATAGAATTTCATCAAATCTTACACAATTTTGCCACACAAGCACACAAAATAAGGAAGTGTATCTAACAACATTAAATCATCACCTCTTTCGACTCTAATCAACTTTTGGGCCCTAAAAAGCAATTATACCGTCTCTCTTAACTCTTGGTCATCATCTATCCGTGTTCATCAATTGAATAGCATGTTTTCGGCCTATGGTTTCTAAACAACTCTCCCAACACTTGCGCTTCTTCTCTACTTCCCAACAAAATCGGGTGGTCTCTTGGGATGCCTCGCCCCTACTGCCTTGTCTCATCACCTCCTCGTTTGCCTCTAACTTATGGGATCATCGCCTTAGGATGCATCCATGACTTCTACCATCTCTTTCCAATTAAGGCATTACTCACCCATGGTGTCTGTGAGGACGTGACCAAAAATTAATTTGATCCCTCACCTTAACCTTACACCTTTTTCTTAAGGGTCAATCCAACATCAATGGAGTTGCCACCCGAATTTTATTAAGGGCAAAATTCAGGGAAAAATCTGACATCCGTTACCCAAAGCAACCAATCATAGCGAACCAAAGATGTTGGATTTGGGAGTTCGTCACAGATGGGAAGGTGTTAGGCACCTAATTAAGAAAATAACAACAACACGACAACAATAACAAAACAAAAATAAAAGCAAAACAGAAAATAAACACATAATTGAGCTTGAGATTCCACCACTAGAATCCACTTACGTACTCCGGCTACCGGATTCAAAGCTCATGTAGTTCTTACATGGCATCACAACACAACAAAACACAACATAGCAGCTCAAAATCGACATCGCAACAACAGAACAAAAGCAAAACACATAATTTGGCTTGCATCCCATTGGCAACTTGAGCTACCTACGTACTCGTGTGATCGGGGTCAAAGCCACGTAGTTCTAACAGTTCATCAACACCAATCTCATCATCACACCCAAAGAAAATATCTCAGCATCAAATCATCATCAATCAAACAACAATCAACAAGATTCAGAATCAAAAAGAGGTTAGAACACTTACCTTGAGTTTCTGGACAAAAACTATGTGTCGACTTCAAGGCCAATTATTATAAAGAAAATGATCAATCCAGTTTCTGGGATGAACATAAAAATTGTATATCTTTCTCTTAGCTTTCGAAAGACACCAAGATTTCAGCAATCCAGCATCAAAAACTCTAGATATTGTTGAATTACTGAGACTGCCCGCAACAGCTCCTACTCGGGTTCACCGTCTCTTCGCCTCTGGATTGCATTTGAATGCTTCTACGCCATTTTTATTCAACTCCTTCTTTGCAAAAAATAATAATAGAACACAACTACAAGGATGCCACGTGAGATCTAAGAATAATAAGCTAAAGGAAAACTAATTGAGAGAGTTTCTCCAAGCTATTGTGCGTAAGGGTGTGTGTGGAGAGAAAATTCGGTCAATTAAGTGTCTTGCCACCACTCCATAACCCTAATCCCATTTCTCTAGAAACCTTAAGGGCTATTTAGTGTTCAATTCGTCCACCAGGTGGTTTGGAGCTCCTAGATTGAATTGGAAATAAAATCCTTAACTTGCACTCTAAGTTGGAACTTTTCCTATTTTCTGACCCGTAACTTGCACGCCAATTTTCGATATGTAGAAGACGAAATTAGACTCTGTATATTCTATAAAGTTCTAGATAATTCTTTTCGCTTTCTGTCCATATAAAGCTCTCCTGGTTTGGACTTTTGTAGCTCAAGTTATCGTAAAAATAGTGGCCCTAAGTTGGTGCTGAAAAGTCTGCATCTTAGGCTGGATTGAAATAATTGCTGCTCCCTGTAGATACGTCTAAAAAAATATGAATTTGACATTCTTGGAAAGCTCTGGAAGTCTAGTTTTGTCTCCAATTGGTTTCACTCAATTTCTATGTCTAGATTTCCCAAAATCTTCAAAATACTAGTCTATACTCACTGCAGAAAGTTTTCTAAATTGGGACACTTAGCCGACGGTTATCTCAACATGACCGCTAGGTCCAGATTACTATTCATGCTCTTCCTATTTTGTCTGGGTTTTGCTCAATTTGATTCCGACTTGATTCTTGCGCGTAAGTCTTGGATTCTCTACCTAAAAATTCCTTAGCTTATACTCCAAGAATCTCAATTATATCCATAGGTCAAATTTGGGTGTTCACAGTGTCCTAAGGGTACAAATCTCTAGTGATAAAGTTCATGGGTGTCAAGAATCCTAGAGTTTTGTTTCGATTTGAAATACTTGGGTAGCAAGAAAATGATGGAATAAATTTGCAAAACATGTTTCTTTTTCTTCGAAAATAACTCTCCTTTTTTGTAGAAGACTCAAAGTCAAGAAGACAAAAAAAATTTTAGAAAGACGCCACACCTTAGCTTGAATTTTTTACTTTGAAAAACATGTGATGCAATGTTCAATGTATGCAAGTCATTGGATTTCGTTTAAACAAGATAGTTCGATTGAATATATATATGACGACCTGGGAAACAATCCCAAACAAAATCATCATCGACTCACATGTCAATATTTACATCCTTAGAGTTCTAGACACTTCTATTCACAACATAACACACTGCGCAGAGTTAGCACGGCAGTCCCGCTACCGAACCTATACTCTTTTTTTTGGATTTTCAGGTTCATCAAGGGAAAAGGCACTCTATTTACACATACATGAATAACAACAATCACACAAATATACGTACCACTTATTGATTCATCATGCATGAGATGTTTAGGGTATGTAGCTGGTTGGGGGCCAAAGGACTGTCGCTAAGGGATAGTTTGGCCTGCTCACATGTGACGTAGAATGCGCATGAGGTTGAAGGCCTATTAACCCCTACCATGGCTAGGCAATGAGAAACGGGTTCACTCAAGCCACTAACCCCGTAGGACGGTATGTAGCGGACTTGGATCCCATCGCCCTCTTATGGTATAAGCTTCACACAATCATCATAAATGCAATGCACACACATGGCACATAAAAAGGCACACAACAAATTCAAAAATTGCACAATATTTCTTAAACCCTATAGAATCCCTAGTGGGGTTGCCAACTATGAGGACTCGGGCCAAATCAATCTCTTTGGCCTCCTTACCTTATTCTTTTACATCCAACAATCAATAAAGGAGTCGCTACCCCGATTTTATTTTTTGAGAAAATCCGGAGAAAAACCTTTAGGCATCATTCTTATGTTAGGCAAGATTATAAGGGACTAATCATAGCAAACCAGAGATTGTTGGATTCGGGAGCTCGTCACGGGTAGGAAGGTGTAAGGCACCCACCTGTTTTAGGCGAAATCTTGTGCAATAGTTGAACCATATTATATGCCTTGTGCATTGTGTGCAAGTGTGGAAATCAACACATCAACCAAATAAATAAAAAAAAATTAAAAAGAAAAGGGAGAGGGAAAAGTTTTGGCTTGAGTCTCCACCACTAGAGACCACTTACGTACCCCAGCGACCGGGTTCAAAGCTCACGGAGTTCTTATTATGGAATCACATAAATCACATCATCATATCAGCAACACATATCTCAACACATCAACAATACAGAAAATAAAGAGATCTAGGAATACCTCTTGTAGCCCTCTTCTAGCTCTTTGCTTTGTTGGGTTAATATCTTCACCCACAACTTTGCATCCTCTAAGCTTCACCTTGATCTTCTTCTATTCTCCTCTTGCTGGTTGCTTCTTGATGCTTGAATCCATAGGAATTTCGCAAAAATAATAGTAATAAAAGTGTTTGAGTGCTTAGAGAAGTAGAGTTTCTCAAGCTTTCTAAGCTTATCGGTGTGTGTAGAAAAGAATTTCTAGACCCTTCGGAAGTGAGTAGGGGGACTCTATTTATAGAGTTCTGGGAGTGCAGAGGTCGTGGACCTCAAAATGGTCGGGATTCTTACTGAAAATCTGACAAAAAACGCGTAGAATCGAATTAATGGTCGAAAATCTATCAAAAATTGTGTAACAGAGACGCATGACCACCAACATCGGGCGGTCTTGTCGACATGACCACCAGCCCTGGCGGTCTTCCCTTACATGTCTTCCGGGGATGACCGCCCGACTGCTACGCGTTCATACCTGTTTTAGCTCCTGATTCTCATAACTTCCGATCTGACTTGATTCTTACTCGTAAAATAAATGTTGTCAGACCAGGAAACACTCCTTTCTTGATGGCTACTTCTATGGATCACTCCAATAATCATTCACCCAAATCATCATAAATTTCACACTCTTTTACCATAAGCTCACATTTCACTCAAAAGAAAATTTTGATTCTGACTTTCCACTAAAATCAAAACCGCTGCAAGAAATGTGTCCCTAGAGGCTTAACTCCTGTGGGTGTCCATATTCCATCAAATCAAACTATAAATATATTCTAAGTGTAACGTCCCGGCTTGTCGACTGTCACTACAGACCAACACGGGACCTTTCCAACATGCTTTGTCCTCACTCGCACGTTTCCGGGGAAAACTTCCCAGGAGGTCACCCATCCTAGAATTGCTCCAAGTCAAGCACGTTTAACTTTGGAGTTTTTCTAGAATGAGTACCGAAAAGGTAGGTACACCTTATTGATATAGTTAGTACCCATCAAACCGTTTAAGCTACTCTCAATTGTACAGTCCCATACCTGTACAACCTCGAAATCGCTCTAATTGTGCAGCCCCATCCCTACACAGTCTCAGGATCTCTCTTATTCCGGTGTGGATCGGTTCATTCCCGTGCCCCTCCTTCTAGAAGCCTGCCAGAAGCCGCTCCTTGTCCATGCTCATCTCGGCACCGGCGTACACTTCCCGCCCTCATAGACCCCGGGGTGTCACAGGCCCACCAGCTTCCGCTAGGTTCGTCCCCGAACCCTGCACCGTACTAGAGGAGTCCTGGAGCTCCGCTACCAACTGTAACGTCCCGGCTTGTCGACTGTCACTACAGACCAACACGAGACCTTTCCAACATGCTTTGTCCTCACTCGCACGTTTCCGGGGAAAACTTCCTAAGAGGTCACCCATCCTAGAATTGCTCCAAGTCAAGCACGTTTAACTTTGGAGTTTTTCTAGAATGAGTACCGAAAAGGTAGGTGCACCTTATTGATATAGTTAGTACCCATCAAACCGTTTAAGCTACTCTCAATTGTACAGTCCCATACCTGTACAACCTCGAAATCACTCTAACTGTGCAGCCCTATCCCTACACAGTCTCAGGATCTCTCCTATTCCGGTGTGGATCGGTTCATTCCCGTGCCCCTCCTTCTAGAAGCCTGCCAGAAGCCGCTCCTTGTCCATGCTCATCTCGGCACCGGCGTACACTTCCCGCCCTCATAGACCCCGGGGTGTCACACTAAGCTCAAGATCAAATAATCTCATTAACCTTGGGTTAAAACACATAAAAAGTCCAAAATAATAAAATATGGATGGTCCAAATTTGGATATTCACAACAACAACAAATCTGTTACAGGATTTTCTTTTTCTTGGAGTTTTCTTACTAGCCATGGATACTGTCATTGGTGTCCTAATGGTCGTGTCGGCAAGCACAATGGAGTTTGTTTCAAGATTTAAAGGATACCAGCACCATTTGGTATTCTTATTGGATTTGGTTGAATATAGGCTAGTTCTTGATAATGATGGAGAGGGTGTGCAATCAAAGGATTATGATGTGTGGCTGACATGCATGCTTATGTTTATGGCATCTCAAGTACAGTTCAAGGAAGATACATTGATGCTTCAAGTGCAGCTGATGCATTTTGAACTTGTTAATTTTGGCATTAGATGTGATGATTTCCTGAAGCTCTCTTGTTCCATTTGTGAAAGAAGATTGCAAAATGAAACAAACAAGGTATCAAAGGGCAGTATACTTTATGTCCAGTGCAAGCCACAACTTTCTAACTTGCAATGGAACTGTAATGAAGTGGGGGTAAATAGCATATATAGGGTCCGTACTGTTTCAAAAATACCGTTTAGGGGTATGTACTATTTTTTGTCCCTTTTACGGGTCCATACTCTTTTTTTTGTCCCGTTTAGGGGTCCCGGGCAGCCCCGCAGATGACGTGGACTGCCCGGCCCGGGGGTGAAGCATACGCGCCCACAGCTCTGTCCTTTGTGTCAAGTGGGCCCCACTTTCGCTGTAATTATATAATTTTAATTTTTAAAATTGTTTAATAATAATAGAAAAAAAAGAAAGAAAAAAAGATTAAACTCCTACCTTATGAAAACGATCAGAAACATATACCCCCAAAATCTCCCATACCAAACCCTCACTCAAACCAAAAATCCATTTACTCTATGCCTCCTCCCTCCCCTTTTCTATTTCCATTTACTTCATATCAAGACAATGGATTCCACCGGAACAATAGTGCTTGATTTTCGCCGGAAAGCAGCTTGAAGACGGCCGAACCCTGGCTGACTACAACATCCTGAAGGAGTCCACCCTCCACCTGGTCCTCTGTCTCTATGCCGGCAAAGCCAAGATCCAGGACAAGGAAGGGATCCGACCGGACGGGGAGCAACTGGAGGACGGGAGACAGGAAGTGGGACAAGGGCTCATACAACCTGTCTTCGATGCGGCGATGGTCGCAATGGTGTTGTTGTTGTTTTTGTTGTCGTCTATGATGAGGATCTGGAGGGAAGGGGGTTTAATTTTTTTGTTGTTGTTTTTGTGGTTTTTGTCGGCAGAGTTCCTAGAGGAACTAGCAACAGTAGCCATAGAGGGCGGTGGAGACGACAAGGTTGGGAGGGAAGAGACGGTGGCTGTTGGCGCGGTGGGTGTTGTTGACAAGGTGACGCGACGAGGCGAAGGAGACACGGTGGTTCTTCGTAGTCGGCTCCTGCAGGTGCCGGGTGCACAATCCAGCGGGGCATGGTCGACGACGAGGTGGTGTCGACGTTGGCGGTGATTGAAAGAGCAGCGATGCTCGGCTTGCTGTTGTTGGGGATGATGCTTGACACGACACTGTTTTGGTGTTGTTTAGGTGGATTGCTTGTTTGTTTTTTCTTTTCCTTCTTTTATGGTGAAAAAAATTTGTGGAATGAAAAAGAAAAAAAGCTGGGAGAAGTGAGTTGCAGAGTGATCGGGTGGGAGTTTAAATTTTTTTCCCTTCTTTTTTTATTTATGTTAAATAATTTATGATTTAGCTTAAAAAATAATTTATGAAATTAAAATTCCATTTAAAAACCAAAAATTGCTTGTTTAAAATGAGAAATCAAAAAGTGGGGCCTACAGTACATAGTGGACAGCATGTGTGCCTCTTGCGCTGCCACGTGTCAACAAAAAGGGTGCATATAATTCACTTCCAGTTGGGCAGTCCACGTCAGCCGGAGAGCTACCCGAGACCCCTAAACGGGACCAAAAATAAGAGTATAGACCCGTAAAAGGGACAAAAAATAGTACAGACCCCTAAACGGTATTTTTGAAACAGTACGGACCTTATATATGCTATTTACCCAATGAAGTGGTTGGCCTATTGGAGTGGTCCATCTCTAACTGACGCTTCTTTGGAATTTGATCCTGGTTGATGATGTAGTGTTAGCATGTTGTGTATAGTGATGTTGCAGCTCTATATTCCTACTAAAGAGGTCTTTGGATTAGTATCTTTTTTAGCATTTAAAAAAATAATCACATGTTGTGTTGCTTTAGATCCTGTTGCATACTCTTTAAGCAGGAGTGTTGATATGATATTATTTTTGGTGTACAAATTTTGTATTTCGTTAGTTACATGTGTGACATGTCAATAGCTAATAGTATGTCTTTAGTCCTTTACAATCTTGTACAAAAGATCAAATTGGGGTTTTAAGTCAATTAGCCAGGAAACTGTAATCGTCATTCATTCACTTGGAACCTGTCAATACAGTTGACTTGGCTTGAGACTCAGATTCGAGCTCAAGACTTCACTTTCTTTTATGTTTTTCTTTTCATTTCTTTCGGTTTTGTTCTTGTTACAAATCGAACATAACACAACACAGTTTTATTTTTATGCTGGCACTTCCCTTTCATTCTGGGGCTAAATCTTACACTAACATTATATCATTGAGTAATGGAGAGATTAATCTTTATCCTTAACACCACTACGGTCAAAAGGCTCAAGCAATCCGTAAGTAATTGCCATGGCAATCCAGCCTCCAAGCAGAACTCTTGTTGCCGATATCCGGATTGGCGAACCCCCAAGATAAGCTCCCAATCCTCCGAACAAAGCCGAAGCTATTGTTGTAACCACAACCATCATGACATGTATCCTGATGATGTTATGAGCAAAGACTACGGCGGAGGCAAGAGGCACAAAGGATCCGCACAAAAAAGCCAAACCTGAGGCAACCGCAGCCTTGTAAGGGTTTGCAAGTACTGGGTCATCATGGTGCAATGTCCTAGCCATTGTCATCATCACATCTGATCCACTGATCACCTTTATCATCGGCGGAGACCCACTAGGAGATGGCAACTTCGTATGAAGGTTCTGTGAAGGGGTGGCACACATATTTGCCTCTTGTTTTATGCTGGTTGGAGTTGCAGTAGCGTTATCGAGCCACTTCTCAGGAGCATCTTGGCCATCATCTCCCTTTAAACTGGACTGCCTAAGAGTTGCCCTCTCGATATCTCTTTGGGTTGCAACAGAAACAAACTCCCCAACGGCCATGCTGCATGCACCTGCAATGGCTCCTGCGAAGCCAGATAGGATCATGTCGTGTCTTTCTTCCTTAGCCGCACCAACACCAAGCATCAGTGATGTAGTGGAAAGCAAGCCATCGTTAGCACCCAAAATGGCTGCCCTTAGCCATTGAGCCCGCTGCCGTCTTTTAACTTTTTGAGACCCATCATCCTCTACTACCCAAACTTTATGTTCATCACAAGTTTCTGACACTGGAGAAGAATTAGGCATGGGAACAAAATAATTAGAGGGGAGTGTGGTTGCCTCAGTTGTCACACACTCGGGCCACGTGCACTATATTAATATATATAGTGAGATACACTAAGGTGAGGTACAACAGGGAATCTTCTCTGCTGAAAAACAAAAAAGGGAAAAAATAGATTTCCTAGGAAACAGAGAACGGAGATACCTTGGTGGCACCGCGTAAGATCCAAATGGGGAGAACACAACACAAGAGCGTTGACGTCTGAAACATATTTTTACCCTCTTTTTCTTCTTTTTTTCTACCTTTGATAGAACGATACAAAATTCATGGGATGCTAAAATGTGATGAGATTGCCTCAACCCTTGTTTCCATCACCTCTCTGTCACCCGACTCCTTTGGCTTCAAGCTGAATACTTCTGTCCTCATGAGAGACTCCAATTAGGTCACCAGGTGGAGCCAAATAATTCGTTTCTACATTGAATTTTTTCTCTATAGAAAGCAAACACTTCGGGATGATCACTGGATAACCAATAAGCAACCTTAATTAAGTGACAAACTAAATTGACAATACACTTGGACCAGTTGAGGAAAGGAATCACCGGACAGGCCAAGAAAAAATCTTTGTTGGAAAGGTCAATTTACACAATACACTTAGGATCAGAAGCTGAGGAATAATTCAGCGCGCAATCGGCTCAAAAAAAAAAAAAAAACTCATCTTCCCGAATAGGATGAAGGGCAAGAGTTTTCCAATCTGTGCACTTGTATGTATCTCTAAAATAGTCGCTGCAGAGCCAAAATTTTCTACCAATTCAAAAGTTTATCATTCACAAATCTAAGAGTTGTCAATCGGGTATTTCAAAGATGAAGGGAGTACCAATTGAGGTTGGTTCAAGTGGTAAGCGACTTGTTCCGCTAAAACGTCTCGGGTTCGAGTCCTCGTGTACGCAGAAAACCTCATTTGGGAGACTCACCCACCATTACCTAGGTGCGCCACCCGAGTCGAGCTGGATTTAGTCTGGTGCCTTTGATGTCCTTAAAGGTGGACTGGCCCGGGATACCAGTGGGAAACCAAAAAAAAAAAAGATGAAGGGAGTGCACAGCAAATACAAACTACCAATTAATACACAAACAACAACGGCAGCCCTCGGTATGCCACTCACCCAAAAAAGTTTCATCGGGCTTAAACTATAAGTCCAGCAACTAGAAGACAGATAAGCATGAGAAACATAGAGGGACAACATTTTAAACTACTATATCGTTATTGAGTTCAAGCAAAAACAAGCTATGATACTATTATGGGTTAGAATAGAATAATGGAACCGACGAACGATGTCCCCTAAACATTGATTCAGAAGCTTAACATTTCACACGACAAATGAATAGGATCTCCATAAATAAATCAGTATACTGAAGTGTATTAGTTCCAACAGATGAATTGCAAGATAATACCATGTACAATCGTCCTATTCCCTTCCCAGCCAACTTCATTCAGATGGACGTACACAATAATTGAAACTGTCTGGTGCGGATGCAAATATGTAGCATAAACGTAAAACAAGAAACGAGTCTGTCATTTCTATGTCTATGTATATGGACAAGACAAGATAAGAAAAACACAAAACAAAAAGTCCAACACAGAAGACATCAGGGACGTACAGAGTGAGGACAATATAGGAAACAAATTGTCATGGAAACATCTCTACTCGACCGTTGAGAGTCAAAGCATGCTTTCCAATTGTGGAAGTGGCTATACAAGGAGTTCCAATGTTATCTTGCACATATGACTCGTACCAAGGAAATCCTTTTACGCCCCAGAAAATCCAGCAACGATGAAAAGGCTTGCTCAACAATTTCAAAAAAGGAGCAATTTTCTAATTGAAGATTTGATATAGTCAATCACCACCATAAGGAAGCTGTTGGTGGAATATTATGTCCAAGGGACCAGCTTGCTCCTGGAATATAACATTGATGAATAAAAATTCACCACACTGTAGCCTACACGAAATATAAGAAAGTATCTGTCTTCCGCTTAAAGCTCTGTGCTCGATTAACAGTTATATTGAAACTTGGGAGTATAAACTATCATCAATCATATGGATAATCAGTAAACAATGGAGCAGTGATATAACAAGCAAAGGATCCAGAAGAACTACATTTTCCCCTCTTTGTCAAAATCTTTTTTTAAATTACCTTTCATTGTGTTTATGGATAGCTGAAAATTTTCATAGATACATCTGAAAGTGTAAAAGATTGAATGAATCACAAGTATTTATATGAAGCGGAATAAAGATGATTTACTCTCTTTTTTTTGTTGATACTAGTCGATGAAGGTGAGACTCAAACCGGAGACCTCACCTCTCTCGCTTTTTACACAAGAGTACCAATGAGCTACAAGCCCATTACTTCCTATGATTTTAGGAAGATAAATTTACAATCTCCAAGGTTGAATTTCTATAGTCTACGCATGCCTTTCCAATCTTTTCTATTGTCATAGAGGCTAGACCAGGAACTCTTAAGTTTCACAAAAGCTTTTATGACTTCTTCCATCAAGAAAATGAACAAAACCTTGTCACTGTTATTATTAACCTGTCAGTTTATCAGTTGTGTAAAACCGCTGTCACTTCATTAACTTTTTAAAGTGAGGAAGATCAATTTCATACTATAAGTCTTTAAAAGTCCATAAAAAAACTGTCATTATGGGCCAGATTAAGGTTCCTCAGGAAATGTATTTTACAACATCCTCTTCAGAAAGCACCAGAGGTAATGTCAGACATGACTAGCCCAATGCATTCTTGTATCTTGAAAATGTTATGGCGTACATGACTAGTGGCCCTGTTTAAATTTAAAGAATGGGATCCAGCATTCTAATTGGGCTTAAAAGTGATTTCAGTAGGATTGAAAAGGATAAAGTAAAAGGTAACTAGACAACTAAGACTGAGATACAACTTCAAGCAAGCTGCAAAGCTTCTGCTAGATACAAGTCTAACAGCAGCAAACTTGAATAAAAATAGAGAAAAAGAACGCTTGCATGTAGTAATGAGTCAAGTCTAAAATGGACAGTTGTGCACTATAGTTTTAAATTCTAAAGTGTTTTCTTTTCTGTGCTTCATGTTGCTCGCATCATAATATTGACTACCGAGCAAAAGCTAGGACAAACCACAGCACATTACATTGGAATGCCAAATATTTTGTCAAGAAGACTCCCACCAAAACAGTTTCATGTGGTGTGCAGAAAGCAACATATTCAGTTTCCCTCGCACCTAGTGTGCTTAATTGATGAATTTCTTTCTAAACCGACTTGTCCATGACACCTTTTCAAGTGATAATTTCTTTTATTAGAAATGAAGAATTAGTAATACTCTGGAGTGACGTAGGTACTGCCCAATGGTTTGGATTCCAAGATTCAAACTTTTGAGGTTCTAAATCAACATCTAACTTATGATATGATTCCACCTGATGAAGCATATAATGTAGGCAATCATCTTCCTAAGGATTTCATTACTTTATTAGAGGAAAAGAGATGGGTGTAGTTTAGTCGCAAAAGTAACGAACATTCAAGTACAAGGACAAGGTACTGGTTTCCTAAGGTAAAATATGCACAAAGTTTTTCACAAATAAAATGCTGCTGCTCACAGGTGGGATGCTACAAACACAATGCACGTCGTCTAGAATAGCACATGTAGAGGCAAAATGGAATAGAACAAAAAGGAAAAAGAAAAAGAAAAAAGAAAGAAGCCTTAAGATGGGCTGAGGGATGGCAAAAGTATTGCAGGTAAAGGATAACAAATGATACCTAGGGATTATCAAATAAATTTTCTCTTGTTGCAACTGTTTGATCTTGACATTAAAAATAGCCGTCCCTCCTATCCTGTTCCTCGGCTTCCTTGTTAGCAGCTTGGACAGATTTGAACCACAAAAACGCCTGCAAGGAGAGCGGAGAATTAGCTAAGAAATGGAAGCAAAAATGAGTTATTAGGGTTTGGGTTAAGGAAGGTACTCAACAGAAGACGGGAAGCCAGTAAACACGAAGAATCCAAGAAGAGGAGCGTAGAAAATGCTGTCAGGCCCCAAAATTCCAAAAACAGGCTTCTGATTCGCGTACTCAAAAATAGAACCAATCTGCAGCAGCAGCAGCGGTTGAATTGTTTTTTTTTTTTCTTTTAATTCCAAGAAAACAAAGAATTTATTTATTTAAAACCAACCCCCCCAAAAAAAAAAAAAAGAAAAAGCTAGCTCACAGCGGCAATGGCGGTAATGGCAGAGGCGAGCAGATAAGCAAAGAAGGGAATCTCAAGGGTTGGGTCTGACGATGAGAGGCCGCCTTTGGGCTGTTCGTCCCGAGCCCAAGGAGGGGGTTCATCAGTGTCCGGTCTGGCCCACGAAGGCATCGATTCTTCAGCCTTACTCGACTTCGAAGAGCCTTCTGTTGCACCCACCACTATTAACCTCCCCTTACTTGTCTTTCGCTCTGGACAGCCATATTGGTTGTGATGATTCTGGGTTCTCTTGTCACTCCCCACCCACCTTTGATTAATCCTAGACCTTGAAGTCAACAATGCTGTGCTATGTAATGAACAAGAAAAAGAAGCATGAAGTACACCTGAATTGCACCACGACACCATCCTTGCGCCCATATGCTTTCTACTCCTCCTTTCTTGAAGGAGAAGATGGAACTAATGCGGCTAATTGGGGCAAAATGGATTATTTCATTTTTCTTCTTTTGTTGTCGCAAACATGTGATGGCAAAATGGATATGGCCACTGTCTCACCACACAATACACATCGCTTTGTAATTTTCCCTTCCATCTTTGTTTTCCTTTTCTGCCCCTAGTTTAAAATTTCACATCACCCACTTTGGTATGAGATATTTTCATTCTAGCCCCTACGTTTTCCCTCCAATTTCAATCCTTCGAAACTTGCATCATTCCGGTACAATGCATTTTACCTTCTCCATCTTGGTTTCGAAAATAATTTAATATCAATCTAAGGTTTTTCTAGGTTTTCTCTGTTTTCTTAAAATCTTAGCCACCTTAGCCCTTAGAGTTTTTAATTTTTTGGAGAAACTTTATCTTGTTTTCAAGTTCTTCTCTCAGTTACGATCATGTTTTTCAGGTTGCTATTGTTTTGGTTTTCGCTAATGAGCTCTTCGGTACAAGATCATGAGGGTCTAGGTCCACGACGGTTGTTCAAAATATTGGTCAGGAGTAGGCTTTGGTGGTGGACGGAGTCGTAGTGATTGATTCTATTCCTGATGAGCCCTCCCTTTAGTTCTCTAGGTGTCTGGTGGGATGTTAAGGACAGAAAAGAACTTCAATACCAAGATGTTGATGGTCTACACATAGTCAAAAATATTTGGGAGTCCATTCATGGCTTGTATATTGATGATGCATCAGCCAACCAAAACCAACTAATGCTGCGTTTTCAAAATCTAAAGAAGACAAATCAAACCATACACCCGAACAAAACGGGTCTGCTGAGCGCAAGTATAGACATCTAATAGAGGTTAATAGGTCCATTCTTTTTCAAGCTGGTTTGTCACCAAATTTTTGGGTTGAGGCATTAATATTTGTTGTCTATATTATCAATAGCTTACCAATTTTTCACTTAAATTTTGTAATTCCTTACACGTTGTTACATGGCACACCACCACATTATAGTCACATTCGTACTTTTGGGTGTCTTTGCTTTCCAAATATTTCTGCCAGCACTCCACATAAACTATCACCTAGGAATTCTATAAAGAGGCGGATCTAGGATTTTCTATTAAGGGGGGTTAAATTTGTAAGAATAAATCTTGAGGTGGGGGGGGGGGGGGGGCAAAATTAAATAAATCAGGGAAATTTTATAAAAAACATGAAAAAATGAGGGTTTTAAGGGTCGAACCCGCATGGTGACAATGGAACATAGAAGCACTTCCCACCAAACCACCTAGCATTTTATGTAATATTCTCACTATACATATTCATATTTTAGGGGGGCCTCCCTCTTAGATTCGCCTCTGCCTAGGTCCACCCCATGTATTTTTCTTGATTTTTCAGAAGGTTATAAAGGATATCATTATCTAGATACTTTGTCTAATCGTGTCATTCTTTCTCGGCATGTTACATTTCATGAATATATTTTTTCTGCTAAAAACACCAACTTCTACCTCCAGTTTCCCTCCTCTAGTGTCACCATTAGGGTCTTTTCTTCATCCTGGCACTATCATCCCTTTATCACTATCTCTCTCTCCCACAACACCAGTGCAACAAATAACATCGCCATCTCCTGGTCCTTCCTCTGCCTCTCCTTCCAACTCATTAGCTTGTACTCCAATTCCTCCACTCACTCCACCCCCTACCAGCCAACCAACATCAAATGGTTACCCGAGCCAAAATTGACATCACCAAACCTGTCACCAAAATGAACCTTATTGACGTCACCCAACCACCTCTTGAACCATGCACATATACCGAAGCCAAAAATCATTCTAAATGGCAAATGGCTATGAGTGATGAATATAATGATTTGCTACATAACCATACTTGGATCTTTTTCCTTCTCCTCAGCATCACAATATTATTAGTTGTAAATGGATATACCGACTCAAGCACAATGCTGATGGCTCATTGGCCTGCTACAAGGCACGTCTTGTTGCTCAAGGATTTAGCAACAGCCTAGGGTTGATTTTACTGAAACGTTTTGTTAGTGTAATATGCCCAAAAGCCAATCAATGGATGTTTATTTGTAATCATGTATATACATTAAGGTTATTCCAATAAATATCGTTTATGAGATAAACGCTTGCACATATTTATAACCCTAGAATATTTATATATTCTTAAATGTCCCTAGTCGATTATTGTTATGGATAGGTTGTAATAATAAATTAAGACTACCGTATGTTGAGAATTATATGTGATATGAATTCTACATACGGGTACAAGTTAGAGAACTTGTGGACTGGACCGACCCACAAAAGAACGCTACATGGAACGTTATATGATTGTCATTAGCGGTTCTTATATGTATTGTCCTTAGACCTGTGATCATCAAGGTTCCCAACATATGAGTCGTATACTTTGATATTACTCTTGGCTATTTCGTAAATGAGTAGACTTGGTGTAACCATTGGGTATATGATAAATGTGTAGTGGGTTTTGTATGATCCAGAGGGGATTCGTCCAACCCATATAACGGGTATATTATTGGTTGGTTTCTTGATAGAGTTGAACTGTAAATGCACGGTCGTGCTCGGATTATGATATGGTGATATCATTAGTATCCGTTTTACACAGTTAGCTCGAGGATCAAGAAACCGAGATTAAACATATGCGAGATTGACATATTCCATGTCTCGTGTTTAATCTTGATAATGGGACGAAGGGATGATGACATGCTTACGAGGCATATTGAATCAGTACTGATCTTGTCGTTCGGGTAGCAGTAATGTGCTGCTAGACGCCGCTCTTTGCTTATAATTGTAAATGAGTTTACAATTATTGCTGGACGTTACAAGTGCCTACAGGGTCACACACTTAGAATCGTTGATTCGAGCAGGTGGTTGAACCGTGGTTGGACTATGGTTCGACCAGGTGTGGTTGGACCATGGTTGGACTAGGGTCGTTTTGGGCTGGTTTGATTCACTGATTGTCAGAATTATTGAGCCAAACCTGATGGCATGTGATGTGTAATCCCATTAGTGCATAGTGGAGACATGATTAGACTAGATAGTGGTGGAATCTTAATCATGTTGGATGGACCATTATGTTGGCCATTCTTGTCTCTAATAATCTATGCATTTATTGGAGTGAGTAATCAGATTACTCTACACCTTGCATTCTGATTTTTTAGAGCATCAAGAACACACACTCACCCTTTCATTCTTTGAGAAAGAAAGAAGAACACAAAACACCACACAACTCCCGGAAATCCGCAGCTATCATTGCTATTCGGGAGAGCTCGAGTTGGAGATCGTGAGACGGTTTCCGGCTAGTCATCGACGGTTCGTGTGGATACCGTATAGGGGCAGGATTTCTGTCAGGCTCTTGCTGATTCGTCCCTACAGTTGGGTGAAAGACCTCAACCGATTCAGGTACGTAAAAATTGTTATTCGGTTTAGCTACCCTTCACTTGGATCCTCCATGTGTATCCGATTTTTTGCTGCGTATGTTATTGCATTTGATTGTCAATTTGCATGCCCGGATACTCACACGTTTCAGTCATGTGGTTAAGCCTATTACTATTCGCACCGTTCTGAGTTTAGCTACCACTTATTCCTGGCCTATCCGGCAATTGGATGTCAATAATGCCTTCTTGCATGGTACTATCACTGAAGAGGTTTATATGCATCAGCCCCCAAGCTTCATTCATCCTGAATATCCTAATCATGCTTGTCGTCTTCGGTGTGCTCTTTATGGCCTTAAGCAAGCTCCTCGGGCTTGGTACAAACGGTTTGCTGATTTTCTTCACCAACTAGGTTTTGTTTCGAGCAAAGCTGGTCCTTCCATGTTTACTTATCATAATAACAAAGTGCATCTTGTACTCTTGCTTTATGTCGATGATATCTTGCTCACAAGTACTTCTTCTGTTGCCTATAACAAGTTATTACCAAATTACAGCTTGAATTTGCTATAACGGATCTTGGCCCTCTCAAATATTTTCTTGGTATTGAGACCGCCAACACTTCAGTTGGTCTGCATCTCTCCCAGCGCAAGTATATTCTTGATCTTCTCCACCAGGCTGGCATGGATTCTTTTAAGCCAGTGAACACCCCTTTATCTGCCAAAACCACACTCACTATACATGATGGTGCCCTTTTCTCAGATACTACATTATACAAAAGTCTTGTTGGTGGTCTTCAATATCTTTCCTTCACTCATCCTGACATCTCTCACGTTGTGGGTCTTATCTCTCAATACATGCATGCTCCTCGAGAACCACATCTTTTGGCAATAAGACGCATCTTGCGATATCTTCATGGCACTGCCAATTATGGTATTCTTTTTCGCCCACAGATAGCCATGCCACTTCATTCTTATACCGATGCTGACTGGGCCGGCTGTCTAGACACTCGATGATCAATTAGCGGCTATTGTTGCTTCTTGGGATCACACCTAATCTTCTGGTCCTCTAAAAAGCAACCTGCTGTTTTCCTGTCTAGTGCGGAGGTTGAGTACCATGCACTAGCCTCTGCGGTTGCTGAAATTATCTTGTTGCCACAGCTTTTTCATGATCTTGCCATCACCCCTTCAGGTTCCTCTACTGTTTTTTGTGATAATCTAAGCACCACATGCATGGCAGTCAATCCCATTTATCATGCTCGTACCAAACACATTGATATTGATCTTCATTTCATTCGCGATCATGTCTCTTCCGATGCTTTGTGTGTTCATCATATTCCTACCGACCATCAAGTCGCCGATGTTTTCACTAAAGCATGTCTCACACCAAGTTTTCAGCTTTTCGGACAACCTTGTGCATATGTTCCCCACCTGCACCGGGTGCAGGGGAGTATAAAGAACACAATTAGCCTAACATAACGCAATCAGTGTAATATAGATAGAAAGTCAACTATTGTAATATATTTCTATACTTGTGCAATAAATCATCTGTATCTATATAAGTACATCAATAGAATACGGCAAATCATGCTATTATTCCACTTACAGATTCCTCATTTCACTCTCGTACCAAGCATTTAGAGATTGACTTCCTCTTCTTGAGGGTTGTTTCCAAGAAACAATTTTAGGTTTGGTATATTTCATCTCATCAACTACTTGCAAACATCTTTATTAATCATCTTTTTAGATTTTGAATTCTTTATGACAAGTTGTACCTATCTTCGGTATAACTGGTGGTAGATATAATATATTATATTATATGTAATATAATTAGGTTTATGAATACTAAAGGTATGTTCGCATTTGTGCATAATATAAGATGCATATAAATTCTAGTAAAAATATAATAAAAATACACGGTTAGCAGATTATTAGTGTAATGCCTTTTTATCCATCCCCAATCCCTGATAATTTCAGAATTTCATATGACTTCGTTGTTGTTGAAAGGAAAATTACATTTGTACGTCAAAGAAATCAACACACCAGTACGATTCAAACAAGGAAATACAGAGAGAAATAAATAGAGAAAGAAGAAGGAGAGAACGGGAGAGAGAATTGGATGTCCAAATAATCTCGAAAAGCATAAAACGTCACTCTTTTCTTAGTCTTGTTAGCATCATTACCCACCAATAATGAGGGATTGGTTGCCTTCTAAACATCATCAACTTGGGAGATAACGGAAGCAATCATTATAAAAGGGATCATTTGAGTAAATTGAGAACATCATTTGACCTCAGTGACCATTATCATTCTCTCTTTACTTTTTTGGTCGCGTGACCATTTTTCATTCTCAAAATAACATTAAAAAAAAAATTATATAAATATTCGGCGACACATTTAGATTAATCTTTAAGATTTTGATCATGTCTCCATTTTTATCAATTTTGGCTGGATGGCCCTTAAAATTCCCTTGGCAAGGCAGCTATAAATTAACCCACCTAGAGTTATTGAGAAGCATCAGGGGCAGGAGGAAGCAGATTGCGCTTGTTGTCAACTAATTAACGCACTCCATGCACTGCTATATTCCACTCTTTTATTTTTTTGGTATAAAAATTCCACCCTCTTTTTCCCAAACTGTAATTCCTTTCTCCTCTTTCTTCTCATTATAACCAACTAGCTTGCACAAAATAAAAAACGGTCTATAATAATTAAATCCTCGCCATCATTTTTTTCTTTTCAAAGTTTCAAACAGAGAATGATATGGATCATTATGTGGATACAAGTTAGTCTAACAGTAAGCTCGCTTCAAGGCCACTACCTGCCTCTTATTATTAAATTTTATCTACATCAAGAATGTATAAGATCGAGACTCATCATTGCTTCAATTGACAAAAGCAAAAGGAAAAAAGAAAGAGACTCGTTGCTTCTGGTAAACGATTTGCCATTATTTGCATTTTTTTATTTCCTACTTCTAAAACTACATTGCTTGCCGTATAAATTATATACATGCTTAAAGTTAAGCTCACACCATGGTTTGTGAGTTACACATCCCCTAACTTTTTAGCTTGTTTGTGCTTTATATAGCATTTCTCTCTCTCTTTTTTTTTTTTTCTTTTAGACACTTGTAGAATTTTCATTAGATGCCTAATTTGGTGGGTCGAAGAACACCACATATAATATATAATAGAAACACGAAAATAAGATAGATATTATGACATCCGGAATTAGAGGACTTTGCTGGGGAGTCTCTGCAGAAGTCGGGATGCGTTGTTTTACCAAAGAAGTTGATGGATAGGTTGGATTGGAGTTGGAGTACTGGCCCTTGCACATGTTAAGCAGATTAAATTAACAACTAAGCAGAATTCCAGGACTACGGGTATCAAAAAAGTGCGCCGAGAGACCTGGATTCATTAAGAATATACAAACGAATTCTCAATTAAAGAATACAGAATACCATAGATAAAGCCTTATTTTTTAGCCGTCAAATCAGTACTTAAGGTATACCTTTGTCCGTCCTATAGAAACATGAAAAAAAATTTTCTTTTACTTCTTCTGAATTTCATTTTAAAAAATTATAATTAAGACAAATCACTTATATGAGCAATTTTATATTATTTTTTGGAACAATATACTGCAGATTTTTCAATGTGGAAATTGTGCACTTCGTGGATCGAACCGGTGTGTATTTTGCTTCGCACAACTCACCACCAAAAACCACTATGAACTTTGTGTAACATTATTAACATAAATATAAATATGTGATATTTAGGGGCCTAGCCCTTTGCTTCTCCCCTCCCCTTCTGGAGGCTCTGTCTACGAGTGTAATTAACGCTCGGTACTTGGAACCTTGTCTAAATTTTTAACTCCCGATTTAGGTGAAAACAATACTTATAAGGGGATTGATTACTTATATACAATCCTATATTTTGGGTGTAAGTTTACAAATCCTTAGTTGGCAAATATCATTAGTGTTGGCCTAAACATGAGATAAGCATGGGATACCGAAATGAGCAGCAACAAAGGCCTGGGATTGGTAGCTTAACATTTGCACAATTGGATGAGGATGCAGCGGAAAATCTTGAACGGCCAATTACTATGGAGGAAATTAAGGCGGCAGTATGGGATTGTGACGGTTCAAAGGCCCCGGGATCAGATGGTTTCAACTTTTCTTTTTATAAGAAATGTTGGGATTTTTTAAAAACAGATATTCATGATTTGGTGCAAACATGTTTTTAGACAGGTCGGCTTCCCCAAAGATCAACCACTGCCTACATTACTCTTTTGCCAAAAAAGTCATCGGCTGAGACTTTTGATGAATATCGCCCTATAACTCTGATACATGGGGTTTATAAAATTATTGCAAAGATTCTTGCGGCAAGGCTCAAGCCGATCATGGGCAATCTTATTAGTTCAACTCAATCTGGGTTCATCGCAGGGAGAAATATTTTAGATTGTCATTTAATGGCTTCGGAAGTAACACATTCGTTGAAGGTCTCAAAGGCTCAAGCGTTGGTTTGGAAATTGGACTTTCGCAAGGCCTATGATTCGATATCCTGGGAATATCTTGAACAAGTTATGCAAAGGATGGGTTTCGGTGGTAGGTGGTTGTCTTGGATACACACTTGTCTGTATTCTTCGGCTTTATCAGTTTTAATTAATGGTTCTCCCACCAGAGATTTTGGAATGCAAAAAGGCTTGAAGCAAGGGGATCCACTTTCCCCCTTTCTTTTCTTGTTGGCGGCAGAGGGATTACATGCTTTGATAACACGGGGTTGTCTCCCTTGGTTTGGTTGCATCTGTTAATGTACATGGTGTACCTATCTCTTTGCTCCAATATGCGGACGACACCCTTTTATTCACCTCGGTCGATAGGGCTTCTATTCTCAATTTAAAGAGAGTGCTGCGTTGTTTTGAGATGTTGTCTGGCCTTAGTATAAATTTTCATAAAAGTGGATTAGTGGGACTCAATTTGGTTGATTCGGAGGTGGAGAGCCTTGCTGGGAGTTTGTTTTGTCAAACGGAGAAGTTGCCAATAAAGTACTTAGGCTTACCTCTAGGAGCCAATATGCGGCTCACAAAAAGTTGGGACCCGGTGATCAATAAATTTCATTCACGGTTGCATGCATGGAAGGGCAGGTTCCTTTCCTTCGCGGGGAGATTGGTGCTGCTGAGGTCGGTTTTATCCTCCTTGCCTCTTTTTTATCTTTCCATGTTTCAACTTCCAAAGACAGTGGCGAAGCGGCTGGTGCGCATTCAACGCACTTTTTTGTGGGGTGGCACTCATGAGACGAGGAAGTTATGTCTTGTGGCTTGGTCTACTATTGCTAAACCTAAGGAGAAGGGTGGTCTTGGAGTGGAGAATTTGTGAATAAAGAACCAATGTTTATTGTTCAAGTGGTTATGGAAATTCCATCAACAAGACGAGGTTTTGTGGAAAACACTAATACAGGCTAAATGTGGGCACAATGTGGGCTCGTATAGGCCTGCTTTCAGATTTACAAGAGCTTCTCCAGTTTGGAAGAATGTAATCCGGAGTAGTGATTATTCTGGCCTTTCAGGGCTGCCCCTGCAATCCGGCTTGGTACTGTCGGTAGGCAATGGAATGGATATTCGTTTCTGGCATGATAATTGGTCTGTTTTGGGTGTATTGAAAGACACACATCGTCGACTGTTTCAAAACGCAACTTTTTAGTCTGCTACTTTACATGACGTGCACCGGCATAATTATCTGGCTCTTGACCATGAAGGAGCTTGGGTACGACGTTTCTGTTAGTCAGCTTCATGCTACTTTACAAGGTTTGCTTCGGCCCATGACTTCTACTGATACATGGACTTGGGTGTGGGGAGAAGACGACCGATTCTCTGTTTGTAGTGCGTACCACTCTCTTTCCGCTACTGTGATCACTTCAAGCCCGCTGCCTTGGCTGTCTTTTACACCACCACATATACAATGTTTCTATGGCGCTTGCTTAGTGGAGGTCTGGCGCTGCGAGAGACGCTTTAGCATAGGAGTGTGATTACTGAGTCCGAGGCTACATGTCCTATGTGTGAAGATGCTATCGAGGACGTCCTTCATTTGTTCTTTCTATGCCCCGTTGCGGCGAGTTTGTGGTCTCGACTATATCACTGGTGGGGTGTGTGTTGGGTAGGTCCAATCTCCATTCACTCTTGGTTGTTGCAATGGTCGTGGGCTGCAGGAAATAAACATTCTCAACAGGCGTGGATGTTGCTTGGTCTTGCCTTACTCTGGTCCTTGTGGTTGGCTCGGAATAATTTGGTTTTTTCCGCCAAGCCGGTGAACGTCGTGCAGTTATTTGATCAGGCTCTTACCAAGGCGTTTTGGTGGTTCAGATTTCAGCATCCTCGCTTTCCTTATAGCGTAGGTGCAGTGCTTGCGTCGTCGGAAACACTTAAGCAATGGTCAGGCGGCGAAGGTGTTATTATTCGTTGTTCACAGTAATGTAATATGATGTAATAGCTATGGCGTCTGTTTTTTCCGGTGCGTCCAACTAACACCTTTTGTACATATTACTTACTTCTGATCATCAATAACACGTCGCTTTCCATAAAAAAAAAAGACTTATTTAGTGAACAAACCATGTTCAGTAATAGTTTATGATTGATTTTGATGATTAACAAACCACTTGAATGAATATTTTTTATGCACGTTGCGTTGATTAAATATGCAGTAGGACGCATGGTTTCGAAAGAAACCATAAGTATATGCAGGAAGAATGATTTCAATAAAAACACAAGCTCTCACTATCGTACTTTCGCTGCAACTTGTGCGTGGTCCTCTTAAGTATTAAAACTCAACTCCCAACGGTCTAGATTGGTGAACAAGTTAAAGAGGAGGTTCAGAAGATTTTCTCTCTCAACTCCCACTTCATTAAAGATGGTGGTCCTCTTAGTGGTCCACACATTCCAGATTTTGTAGTACTTACCAAGGAGTTGAAAAGTGGAGTACCTAAAGATTTGGTCCCAACTCGAACTGAATGTGAACTCAAGTCAACTATGGGATGCAAGTAGCCATTGGAAGACTTCCCCTCCTGAGTCAGAACTATATAAGAGGATTGAAAACACATCTGAAACTTATCCCAACCATTTGAGAAAATTCTGAGTCTTAAATTCGTGCTTACACTTGTGGTTTCTATTCTGGTTTCATTCTTGTATTCAAATTCATTGAAATGGTAGTTGCTAGGCAAGACTTAGTTTAGTTTTGTTGGAAACTCAAGTCTAGGATTAGATTTAAGGGTAGGTTATGTTAGCCTAATTATGTGATTAAGGGCTTAATTAAGTAATTAATTAGGGCTAATCTTGTCTAATATATTTATGATGATTGTTCAATGACTATTATATTATTTTCATGATTAACAAACATTTTGGTAAGCCTTGTGTATTTTAGGTATTGGCAGAAAAATTTGGTTTCTCGCAGAAACCAAATCCAGGAAGATTTGGATTCACCGCATCGACTAAAAGGTCGCTTTCTGGGCAGTTGGCGCTGTGGTCCCAAAAGTCAGCACAGTGGTCCCAAAAAGTAGTTGACATTAAAGCAACTTCACTAACTATTATACTTGCTCTCTAAAGGTCAGAAAAAGAATAGAAAAGTGGTCCTCATATCCTTTCTCACCTCTAGAAGATTTGATGATCCTTACTTTCTATTTTTGGAAATCTTTTTAAAGAAAGATAATTTCTGCCCAAGAAATATCCAGATCTGGCTCATCTACATGAATAGTTCTTTTAATGAAGCAAGGGGTCAACTCGTGTGCCACCTGGAAGCCTACTATCTGTTGAGAAACACTCCTTCCCATCCTTAGAATCCATAAATAGAGGATTCAAGCCTCACAACAACTCAACCTAGCCATTCAAGAGATTCTAAGTTGTGAAAAAAGTGCTAACCTTGAGAGATATTCTTTGTGCTCAAATTGTGTAATTTCTTAAGTGAGTCACTCTTGAAGCTTTACTTATTGTAAGGTTGTAACTGTTGGCCCAAAACTGCCTAAGAGGGAAGGGGAAGGGGGGGGAGGGGNAAGCGAGTAGAGAGAGTAAGAGAGACTGAACACAGATGATTTAGGGTGGTTTCTCCTTACCAGGTACTCTACTACCTAAAGGTTCCTCCTTTTAGGATTTCAAACTCTCACTATCCTTAGGTTCTTGCGAGTTCAACCATAACCTTTAAAAACACAAGCTTTTCTAGGCTAAGCTCAAACCTTTACAAGTTTTTCACAGGCTAAGCTCTAACCTACTCTCAAATCTAATCCTAGACTTGAGTACCCAACAAATCTAATCCAAGACTTACTTAAAAATTTCCCTTTGAATGTGTTTTTGCAAACCACACAGAAAAAACAGATCAGAAATCACGATTTCTACCACAAGTCTATACTCAGATTTTTACACAATAGCTGGGATGGATATTTAGAGGTGTAATGGACCCCTTTTATATAATCTGAGTATGAGAAAAAGCAACTGCAATGGATCTTTGTACTCTTATTTGACTTCAGTTTATTAACTCATCTGCTTGGTTTCGTTGCACTATGTCAACTCCTTGGTTGTAGAGAATTACCAAATCTGAAAAGTTTGGACCACCTTCTTGAGTTGAGAAGGAATTTGGTGGGAAAGTCTTCTGCACTTCAATAATGTCTTCCTTCTTACTTGTTCAACAGTTTAGACCGTTGGAAGTGGGTTTTAATTGCCCGAAGGACCACACGCAACTTGCACAAAAGGTTGAAAGTGACATCTCGCAGATATGGTTGCAACAAAAGCAATCTGGCGTGTTTTTGAGATATGTTTTTAGCAAAAACCATAATTCCTCCTGTAAGCTAAAATCAACACAAGGAAGACTAAGAGCACACTTGTAATTTGTTAGTCATCCAAACCATTCATGACCAATGACAAAGCATGGTTATTCCACTAATAAATATTAGGAGGTGATTAACCCAATTTTTTGTCAACAATCTTTCGCTTTTTGATGATGAAAAATTCATGTTGATTTTATCAATAACAAGGGTTAAAGATCATTTCCAAGTGATTTAAAAAGCTCCCCCTATTTTGTTGCTCCCCCTTTCAAAAATATTTTTGTAATTCAACACGGATAAGTTTTCGAACAATTTAAGGCATTCCTTGTGAATTTTATCTTGGCATACTTAACCAATAATCTCTCCCTTTGGTTTCCAATTTCTACATAAGAGATTAGTCGAATGTATAGAGAAATACAACGTAGTTCAACATTCAACATAGTAACATTTGTTTTTTTTTTTTCAATAGAAACCAAATCGCAGAAATAAGTATGGTTTTTGATATAAAACAGATTTCCAGTTTCCACACTTTCTGCATAAAAACTTAAGTAGATTGATCAAAGGTATGGTTTTAGCTACAACCATATTGTTCATGTCAACAAAATAGATCAATCGACTGCTGTGATCAATCAACAACATCAATAGATGTTTCCCCATATCATATTTCCTGTATAATCACGATTCTGGTTTTCCACAAAAACCATATCCATACTTGTTCCTAAATAGTAAATCAACAACAATTTCTCCCTCTTTTGACATCAGTAGAAAGGGTACACATGTATTGGACATAACAAAGATCATGCAGACATAATATCCAAACATTCAACAAAGCAATATTCAAGCATAATATTGTGAATACCCGACCCAAAATCACTTGGGCCTATTCACCTATTCCTTTTCACCTTCTTCCTCGAGTCAATCCCATATCAATGGAGTTGCCACCCAAATTTTATTAAGGGCAAAATTTGGGGAAAACCTTTGTGTGACTCCTTTAGGCTACATGGTCATGGCGAACCAAAGATATGGGATCAGGGGTTCGTCACGGATGGGAAGGTGTTAGGAACCCATCCATGTTGGGTCGAGACCTTGTGCAATTGTAAAATACAAATGTGCCTTGTGTAGGTGTGCATATGTGGAAAATAAAGAGAAGGGGAGAAGAAGAAGAATTGGCTTGCATCCCGTCTGAGATTTCCTACGTACTCGAGTGACAGAGGTCAAAGCCACGTAGTTCTAAGCATGGCATTATGTCGCCACTTATGTCAGCAAAAGCATCAGCATATAATCAGCAAAGGATCAATCAAAAGAGTTTAGTGTTACCTCTTTTAGCCCTCCTCTAGCTCCTTGTAATGGGTTGTGTTCTCTACCCACCTTCTTGCCACTCCTTAGCTCTATGGTTAACCCTCTTCTTCATTTCTCCTTGCCGGACTACTGCTGACATTCCCCACGAAATCTCTCCAGATTTTTTGCCTAATATATGTCTAAGTTGGGAAAGGTAGAGTTTCTCCAAGCAACAAGAGCTTATAGGTGTGTGTGTGAAGAATGTTGTGTGTCCCCTGAAATGTGTGTGAGGGGTCCTATTTATAGTGTTCTGGGAAGCCTAGGGGCGTGAACCTGCTTAATGGTGAAGATTATGCCCGAAAATCTGGTCTGAAACCACGTAGGATCAAATTAGAAACAAAAATAAAAAAAATCGGGGATTCTGGGCACCAATGACCGCCACTGCCGGCGGTCATCTACTGGACGACCACCAGTGGGATTGTCCGCCAGCACCTGGCGGTCGTCGCGAGATGACCGCCGGTCACCCCGCTTGTCATCTGTTCTTTCCTTTTTCGACCCCGAATCTCCCTAATTCAGCCCTGATTTGATCCTACCGCATAATCAACCTAGAATCACTCAATTACTTGATCATCACTCCCCTAAATCATTCCATAACTGATTAATTACACATTAACACCCATTTCATACTAAATCATACCAAAAACAACATTCCCACATAAATGAAAAATCAGAGCTAAAATTAGCCTGCAAGAAATGTGTTAATGGGCTGGATAAACTCTGGAGAATTCATTAACTTGGACCCTTAAACCCATTCCTAACCCAAAAATAAATCTTCTCATTATAATTGGGTTAAAAACAACTAAAAGAGCCCAAGTAATGAAAATAAATGTATTTTAATGTAAATAAACCTTAATATATGTTTTACCCTAAGATTAGATCATCTCATTAATCCTAAGGTTTAAATACACAAAGGTTTAGATTATCCAAAATACATTAATTCTACCAAATTAAATTCTTATCAAGCTTTAACTCAAAATCAAATCATCTTCATTAACCTCAAGTTTGAGTATGTTTAGAATCTAATTTTAGTAAAATGTTCGTGGGTCAAATTTGGGTATTCACAGATGCCCCTCGTTGATGAGTTCTTAGGAACTAAGGACGAAACAACGTAAGATAGGAACAACCAAATTTGAATGATAAATGTGTGGTCTGTGCGCCAAGTTTCGGAGCATACCATGCTCCTCTTCAGGAATCATCTCATCCTGAAGTTTTGAGGGACTGGCCCTCGGTTTCTGGAAATCATCTCATCCCAAGTTTTTGAGAATCATCCCATTCCGAGGTGATAGAATCATCTCATCTATCGGGTTGTTGACAAGGAATCATCTCATCCTTGTCAACTAGGTTTTACTTGGGAATCATCTGATCCCAAGTTATGGTTTTCGGGAATCATCTCATCCCGGGGATTGCGAGAATCAGGTCCTCGACTTTGGTTTTGCGGGTACTGGGTACACGACTTTTGTCTGGCTTCCTCATTGCGAGAACTGGGTTCCCGGCTTCTGACTTGTATGTCTTAAGGTCTGCTCATCTCGGGTCTGCAAGGGCTGGGCTCTTGGCTTACTGATCTTCCTCATGTCTGGATCCCTCATGGCTGGTTTTCTCTCAAGCCTCGTCCCCCTCATCTCTCGGTTTGCGGAAGCTGGGTCCGGCTTTAGGGTTTGCAAGAACCGGGTCCTTAGCTTTGGCTGGTTTGTCTCATATCTGGATTCCCTCATAGCTGGGTTCATTCCTCTACGGATATTCTCTCATGTCTGGCTTTCTGGGCTTAATCATCACAAGGTTGCGAGAACCGGGTTCCTCGGCTTCTGGTTTCCCTCCTATCTGGTTTTCTCTCAAGTCTGGTCTTTCTCATCTCTTTACTTGCGAGAGCTAGGTCCCAGCTTCGGGTTTGCTCTCCCCTGATGGCTTCTCTCATGGTTTCCCTCAAAGTTCGGTCTCTTCTATCCCTCGGTTTGTATTCTCTCATTATATGGTTTGCAGGAGCTACGTCCCGGCTTCAGGCTCTCTCAACTCTGGTTCCCCTCACCTCATGGTCTGTGGGAGCTGGGTCCCGGCTTTAGGTTCTCTCCGGATTTTCTCATGTCTAGGTTCTCTCAAGGTTCTCCCTCGCCTCATGCTTTGCGAGAATTGGGTCCCGGCTTTAGGTTCTCTCCGGATTTTCTCATGTCTGGGTTCTCTCATGGTTCTCCCTCGCCTCATACTTTGCGGGATCTAGGTCCCGGCTTTAGGTTCTGGTTGGTTCATCCCACAGGTGTGCAAGGACTTGGTCATCGACTTGTTGGTTCACTCATCTCACGGGTTGGCTGGTTCTCTTTTGGGGTGCAAAGACTGGGTATCTCAAATCTCACAGTGAAGGATAATGGGTGTCATATCATAGTCTGGTTGCCTCACTTCTAGGTTCCTCACACTCTTAGGTTTAGGTTGGGTATGTGTCTAGGGTCATTTTGGTGTTTCTGGCTTCCTCATAATCTCACAGGTTTTAGAAAAATGTTGCCTCCCAGCCAAGTTGTCTGGATCCCATGCCTCTTGGGTCAATGAATTGGGTCTGGCGATAATGGGGCGTGTCGGGCCCCTTGAAACATACAAGCCGAAAACAGGGTGTGATGCCCCTAGTATCTTGCCGTGATTTGAGCTTTAATGTGCTCCCGAGGATCGAGAGTCGGGGTGACGTGCCCCTACTATGTATTGAGGCTTGATAAGTTCACATACAACACATTTATTATTGCAAATTCAAGTAAAAGCCAACAGATGCCCCTTATCTAGCGAACAGCTTGATCCTAGTAAACGGGTGTAACATTCTCTTTTTTCCTTCCTTTTCCTTTTTATTTTCTCTCCCCTAGCTTTTCTCTCCCTTCCCCCCAATTTTGGATTTTTTCGAAATTTGCCAGGTGGGTCTGCATTCTCGACCAGGCGGTCAGGTGGGTGAATGACCACTGCCGCCTGGCGGTCTTGCAAGGATGCATACTCTCTCCTTGTCACTTAAAAAAAAATTAGCTTCTCTTTGGTAGCAACAAATCTGGTTCTTACAACTCTCTGAAGCCAAGAGAGAGGACTTTGATGTATACTCTAACTCGGATCATCATGCCAATGAAGAATTCTTGCACTATGATCAAGAAACTTGATCAGTGGATCATTGCTTGCCTCATCAAGAAATCTCCTATCTGTTTCAGTACTCTCTTCCTCCATCACATGGGTATCTACAAGGAACACTCTTATGGTGCTCTCATCACTTTGTTGGAAAAACAATTCAAGATTAAGCCCATTGATGCTGATAAGCCAATTAGGCTCAAGGAAATCAATGTTGATACTTTGGCGAAGATATCAATCAAGCCAAATTCTGATGGGGAATACTCTGGGACCAAATCTGCCGCCACAAAGGATCACAAGCTTGAGGAACTGAATGCTCTGGTTACTAGGATGATGGATGAAATTGGTGAGCTAAATGAAGAGGTAAATACCATCAGGAGCCAAATGAAGAAATTCCAGACCAAGACATTTGAGAAACATGACCAAATCGTTGCAATTCTTACTCGAGATGATTCTGATGAAGATTGATACTCTGGATCTAATGCTCTTAGGTCATGCGTTGCATTCCCATCTGTATTTTAGTTAAGTACTTTTATAACTACACTACTTATGGTTTGTATAACCTGAATATTTGGCTTGCTTTTGGATATTTGGTTTCTTATGCTTTTGGATATTTGCTTTTGGATTTAAAAATTATCTATCTCACATATTATTTGTGTTTTCTCTTTTGCTGATGACAAACGGGGAGATAATATATGTTGTTGTTGAATGTTAATGATCTACTATTACGATATGCCTTGGTGTTTATTTTCTGATGCAGGGAATAATATTTGGCTCAGTGAAACAACCAAATATGTTTGCTATGATACTCGTGCTTATAATGCAGGAATGATTTGGCTTTATGAAAAAGCCAATGATGATACTGTTTTACTGGAAATTTCATTCATGAGAAATTTTGGGCATAAAATCATACCAATAAACAAAGTATACTGTGCTTATATGCAGGGGGAGCTATTGGCAAAAGCCTTTAGTAAATTGGGCATAAACCCAAAAAAATGAATTGAAATCACAATTGGAGTAGTTTTGATTGATGGGAATCACTTACTTGCACTTGGGAAAGCTAGGAGGATATGTGCTTATCAGGAGATTTGAGTAATAAAACCGGATTGCCCTCCGAATTGGACTTTGAGTAATACTTCCTCATTGTATCTTCCCTTGATTTGTGAATGCTTGATAATGATGAAGCCATGAAGTTGATTTGGGATGGAAGGGGAAGAGACTACGAGTTAGTTGAGAGGTTTTGAGAGAAAAACAAGTGAGTTTTGAGGGTTTTAGAGTGAAGGAGAGAGAGGGGTTTTGGTGGGTTTTAAAATTGGCTGGGAGCATGGCGAACATGGCAAGAAGACCGCCAGCTCCTGATGGTCATCCCGAACCTATTTTGTTCTTCCTTTTAAGGGCCCCATACCCCGGAGTGACTTCTTGAGTGAAAAATCAGAGCATGCATGTCTTTGGGTCCAATATGGTGAGATACCGCGAGTTTTGACTTGTCGAGTCTTTAGAGTTTGAAAAAAAGTTGTGTGGGGCCCGTCGGGTTCAAATTTCTGATAAATAATAAAGGGAGAATGCAACTCCGTTGTTTTGATTTTGTTTTTTTAGGGCATGTTACCCTTTGTTTTGAATCAATTTTCCGGGGCATGCTACCCCATTCGTTTGGTTTTCGGGGCATGCTACACCATGGTTTGATGGGTCTTTTCTGGGGCATGCTACCCCTATTGTCCGATTTGTTTTTCTTCGAGGCGTGCTACCTCATTATGAGATGTGTTTTGTTTCCTGGGACATGCTACCCCGATATGTGTTTTGTTTCCCACGGTATGCTACCCCATTATGTAATGTGTTTTATTTCTCGAAGCATGCTACCCCGCTATGTGATGTATTTTCGGGGCATTCTACCCCGTTCGTTTTGTGTGTGATTTCCTGGGGCATGCTACCCCTTGACGTGCTTTAATTTTTCGGGGCATGCTACCCCTTGATTCGTTTTTCGGGGCATGCTACCCCATGCAACTCGCTTGGGGCATGCAACCACGTATGATTAGAATCATTGTCGAGGCATGCTACCCCATTCCTTCGAGTATGATTTCCAGGGCATGCTACCCCAGGTATTGATTTTCTCGGGGCATGCTACCCCATGTGTCGATGAGACTCACTTAGGGTATGCTACCCCATTGTGAATCAATTCATGGGGCATGTTACCCCGTTCTAAATCAAATTCCTAGGGCATGAAACCCCATTGCTGGAGATAACTTTTCTTGGGGCTTGTTACCCCGAGAGACATGTAATGCCCCGAGATTTAATGACGGCTGATGAGAAGGCATGTGATGTCATGGAGGGATGAGATTATTCCCGCGACCAAGACAAACACTGAGTTCCCTAAGAGGACAATAAAATCCCTAGAAAGTAGGTAACCCCGACATCACCCCTATGGGAGGAGACATATCCCTAGTTAGCCGAGATGGATGTTTCTTTGTTGACAACCTAAACCCGAGTTCCCTAGTGAGGACGATAAAATCCCTAGAAAGTTGGTAACACCGAAATCACCCCTATAGGAGGAGACATATCCCTAGTTGACTGAGAGGAAATGATTCTTTGTTGACGACCCGGTAGATGAGATGATTCTACCAAACCAAACACTGAGTACCACAGGGAGGACAATAATATCCCTAGTTAGCCAAGAAGAGAGGATTCTTTGTTGATGACCCAATAGATGAGATGATTCTATCACAAAACTAAGTCCCCTAAGGAGGATGATAAATCCTTAAAAACCTAGGATGAGACGATTCCCGACCTATGACACATATGTCGGCATCAGCATCAACACCTACTCCATCAAATTTAGGTGTTCTTGTTTTTGTTGGTTTATCTTCAGTTCCTAAAGATTCACCAATGAGGGGTATTTGTGAACACCCTAAATTTGATCCACTAAGATTGCATTTTTTTAGATTATAAATATGTTTTTGTCCATGGATTAATGAGATGATTTGATCCTAGGATGAAATGTTTTTATGATTTAATTTAGTGAAATATTAATATTGAGACGATTTAGGCCTTTTATCCCGATGTGTTAATATTGGCATGCTATCCCGATATGTGTTTTTTGTGTATTTAGCTTCGAATTATTGAGGTGATTTAATTCTGAGTTTAATATATCTAAGGTTTGAATTTAATAAAAATATGGGTATTTTATTGTTTTAAGCCTTTTATTTATTTTTGGACCCTTTTGAGATAATTTTGGATTATAAAATAAATAGGAGCCTGGACCAATGAAATATGGATCCTCCAGCAACTAAAGCCCATTAAAAACACAGAGTTCAGCAGCTTATTAACCCAAATTTTTGTCAAAATTTGGGATTAATTGTCTTCCTTTTTGTGTTTTTATATATTCATGGTATATAGAGTGGAGCAGGGAGAAAGTAATGAAAAATAGGAAAAGGTGAGGGTAGGCTACAAGTTAGGGCATTTTCTGGAGCTTAAAACAGGAAAATTTCTGATTAAGAAGGGCGTGGGAATCAAGCTAGACCAAAATAATGAGGATCAAAACCGAAAAAGAAAGAACGAATTTGGAAACAGGTGTCGGCGGACATGGAGACATGACCGCCAGCACCTGGCGGGCTTCAAGAGATGACCGCTAGCACATGACAGTCACCACGACATGACTGTCATGGCTGGACGGTCATTGTTCCCAGTTTCAAAAGTTTTCCAGATTTTTCCTATTTTCTTGATTCTGGATATCTACCGTTGGATCCTCCAACCAAATTTTGTTGAATTGCTCTTCCTTCAAAGAATTTGTAAAGATATCTGCTAATTGATTCTCGGTTTGAAAAAAATCAAGCATTATATCTTTCTTAAGCACATGGTCTCTAATAAAGTGATGCCTAATTTCAATGTGTTTAGTTTATGAATGTTGAACCGGGTTCTTTGTAAGGTTTATGGAAATTGAACTTTCCAATAAAATAGGCACATTATTATATGTAAGACCATAATCAAGCAAAGTTTCTTCCATACTAGCCTAAGAAACAAGTGATTGTCCTAACAATTGACAAGTACCACTGGTGCTTTTTTGATCAAGAATGTATGCAGTAAAGTCAGCATCAGAGTACCAAGTTAACTCAAACACATCAGCTCTAGGATACCAAATTCCTAAGCATGGAGTTCCTTTTAATTATTTAAAGATCTGTTTAATGTCAAGCAAATGAGACTCCTCAGGACATGCTTGCAATCTTGTTCGTCTGTGTCTAGTTTAGTTGATGTGCTCATTGGAGTTGGACTCGGTTTGGCACCATCCATGCCAAATCGTTTGAGTAACTCTTTGGTGTACTTTGCTTGGTTTATGAATATTCCATCATTTTGTTGCTTGACTTGGAATCTGAGAAAGAATGTTAATTCTCCCATCATGCTCATCTCGAATTCATTGTGCATTAGCTTTTCAAATTCTTTGCACAAAGATTTATTAGTAGCACCAAACAGTATGTCATCCACATAGATTTGGACACTGATTAACTCAATTTTATAATGCTTGACAAAGAGAGTAGAATCAACTTTTCCTCTAGTAAAACCTTGAGAGATCGAGAATGTACTAAACCTGTCATACCAAGCCCTTGGTGCTTACTTCAAACCATATACTCCTTTCTTTAATTTGAGCACATGGTCGGGATGTTCAAGGTTCTCAAATTTGAGAGGTTGCTCAACATACATTTCCTCCATGATGAATCCATTTAGGAAAGCACTTTTCATACCTATTTGATAGAGCTTGAATGACTTGTGGGAAACAAATGCCAACAGCATCCGAATTGACTTAAGTCTTGCCACGGGAGAAAAATTCTCATTAAAGTCAATTCCTTCTTCTCGATTGCACCTTTGAGCAACAAGTGTGGCTTTATTCTTTGTAACATTTCCAGCTTCATCCAGCTTGTTTCTAAACACCCACTTTGTGCCAATCACGGGATGATCACTTGGTCTTTCCACCAACTTCCAAACATCACTTCTCTCGAATTGGTTGAGCTCTTCTTGTATAGCCATAATCCAATTTTCATCATTTATGACATCAGAAATATTACTTTATCTGTGAGAGAAATGCCTTATGTGAGTTGATGTTATGGATTGATGAGTGAGTTGAAACTCCTCTTGATGTATCCCCTATAACTGCATCTGTTGAAAGACCTTTTAGCATGTTCGATGCCAAATGGGGTTACACTTCACTGGACATAGGTTCTTGCTCTAGTACATTAGTCTCATTTAATGGAGCTGGAATTTCTGTGTTTTGTCTTCTTGTCTTTCTGCTTCGTGCTCTGTTGCTCTTTGAATCTGTGAATTTTGATTATCCACTCCTAGACTTAGCATCCTTATTGGCCCAAGGAGATCAATATGTAGAAGTTCCAATGGCTTTTCTTTTTCAAACTTCGTTGATGGAAGTCCTCTTACAAGCTCCTTCTTTAATAGGCTTGACATGAGTTCCATCTGTGCATGTCCCAACCTTCTATGCCATAGCTTAGGAGTTTCTGTGCTTAATATTAAAATACTTGTTCATGGGGTTAGCAACATCAGATATATTAATGGAGTATAGATTTCCTAGCCTTTTCCCCATAAAGATACTGTTATTATCCTCAAGGCTAGTCATCGAGCATCTATTTGCTTCAAAGGTAACTTTACAACCATGATCACAGAGTTGGCTTATACTCAAAAGATTGAATTCCAAATTGTCAATAAATTGCACATGTTCAATCATAAGATCCTTACCAACATTACCTATACCCAGAACTTTGCTTTTTGATTTGGCAACGAAGATGCCAGATCCCCGGCTTGTTGAGTAGAGGGATGTGAACATACATAGGTCTTCGCTCATGTGTCTTGAACATCCACTGTCGAGCACCCACTGATCCCTCTTTCCCTGTAGAATAATCAATTTTTTGGTACCCACACAAGCTTGGGTCCTTGAAGTTAGTTTTGGTACCTTTAGGTACCATCATGAATTTAATTGGACAATTTTTCTTACTAAATATGCAATTCTTTGTGGCATGTCCAACTCGAACACAGAAATAACAAGTAATATGATTTTGATGGCTCTCAACAGATTTAACAAAGATGTTTCTATGTGATGAAGTTCTTCTAGAATTATAATGACCATGATTATGAACTTTCTTATTCTCAAAGACATTATGAATTGCCCCAAGGCTTATCTTTTGAAGTGTATGTCTTTGCTGTTCAAGAATCATACCTAGCCCTTTGCTTCCACACTCAAATTTCTTTAGCATGCCATTTAGAAGTTCTACAAGTTTTGTTAGCGTGCTATTCTCGTTTAGAACCTTTTCATGTTGTTCTTGGTTAGCCAAGATTTTCTTCTCAAGTTCACTATATGCACTAGCTACAACATCCTTGCTCGTTCTGGCATCAACAAGGCCAGATGAACAAGATATCAGCTCGTCAATCAACTTTTCACAGCTAACTTGTTGATCTATCTTTTCAGATTCTAAGACATCTATTTTTCTCCTAAACTGAATGTTTTCTTTTGCCATTTTCTTAAAGCTCTAGAACAACTCATCATAGGCATCTTGTAAGTTATCAAAATCACATTCAGAGGAGTTAGAATTGATTACCTCATTGTCATCTCTTGCCATGAGAGATATGTTGACAGCTTCTTCTTGTTCTGAATCACTTTCAGAGTCTAGATCATCCCATGCTGCCATTGTCTTCTTTCCTATGCCTTTAGAAGCATTAAACTTGAGTTTTCTTTGCAAGGGGAAATCCACTTTAATATGTCTAGTGCGGTTGCATCCATAGCAAAGAAGTTGATCTTTCTTTGGCTCTTCAAGTTTGACTCCTCTAGTGCTTCTTCCTCTTTGACTTCTTTTCTTGAGGAGCTTATAAATAAACTTGTGGGTGACATGAGCTACATTTGAATCACTCTCAGAATAATCCTCATGTTTATTGAAAGATAACTCCTTCTTGTTTTTTGGCTCTTTCTTCAAATTTTGAGCCATACACAATGAGGTTTCCCATGAGTTCATTATAGGTTAGTGTATTTACATCCTTGGCTTCCTCTATGGCTATGACTTTTGGTTCCCGTTCAGTTGGAAGTAGTCAAAGAATTTTGGTCACTTTCTCCTTGATTGTTATCACCTTCCTAGACAAGCAAGATTATTGCACAAGATTGTGAATCTTGTATTTAGATCTTGAAAGGACTCATCAATCCCCATTTGGAAAAATTCAAAATCTCTCACGAGTCTGTTCTTCTTGGATTCCTTTACTTGATTAGTGTCTTCATGAGCTACACACAGGAGACTCCAAATTTCCTGTGCGGTGTTGCATTGAACAAACTCTTTCAAATTCGGTTTAGCTGATGCCACAAAGGAGAGCATTCTTGGCTTGTGCATCTAGCTTCGCCTTCTTCATTTCCTCTTCACTCAAGTATTGCATATCTTTGGCTAGACGTGTGTAAGGTCTACTCAAGATTTGCCACAGCTCTAGATCCTTACCTTCAAGGAAAGTCTTCATGCAGAATTTTCAATGATCAAAGTTTAACCCATGGAAGTATGGAGCATTGTTGTTGTTTCCCTCGAATGCCATGATCTTTTTCTCCTGAAGGTTAATCCAACAACAGAGATCCTTGCTCCGCTACCGATTGTAGGTCCAATTTGGCTAAGAGGGAGGTGAATTAGCCCCTTTTTCGATTAATTATCGATTTGGCACGACAGGTGCCAAATCCTTCTTGGACTCGAAACTGCAGATTATGAATACAAATGCACACACTAAACCACACTTAAGAGGAAAGAATTAGAGAGATATGCATAGGGATTTAGAGTGATTCGCCACTAAGGACTACATCCACTACTCAAGGAGTCTACCCTGAGATTTCTAACCTTCACTATACCGTGGTTTTTTTTGGGTTCAACCACAATCTTTTACAAGCTTTTCCTAGGATAAGCACAAACCTATCACTCACCAAAAACCTCTCCGGTTTGTTGATACCCACCTTAGTTGAACTAATCCCAAGTTCCCACTAAGAACTACATCACTCACAATAAGGAATCTTCAATGACCAAGTCAAGAAGATGTACAATTAAGCTCAATACTTTTGCCTTAAAGATAGTACTCAATTTCGGCTCAATGGAGAACTGTAAGTATAACTCAGCATTCTTGATCTCAGAATTTCACAATATCAGCTCTATCTTGAGTTTTTCAGTCTTCCTTCAATTTATAAAGGCTGGGAGAGTAGGAGCCTCATCATCCAACAACTAGCTGTCACTTTCTGCTACCTCGGGATCTGGCATCGTCGGCACCAGAACGTTCATCTCTCCATTTTCCAGAAAGTGGTCTACACATGCTTAGCAGACTCCTAGGTTGGATCATCCTAGGTTGGGCTGAATCGAACTGATCCATTGAGAGATCTTTTCAGACCTTTAAACAAACACCTACAGAGTAGAAGGAAACGAAATGGCAGGTTCTATAGATATGGGAGCGTTTTCAACAAGTGGCTCCAAAGTTCAAGATAGTCAGCACATGCTTAATAGACTCCTAGGTTTGATAATCCTAGGTTGGACAAAATCAAATTGATCCATTGTCAAACTTGTCCAGAACTTTAATCCAACACCTACATAGTCAAAATAAGCTAGGTACCAGGTTTATAGATTATTGGAGCTGCTCCAACAAGTGGTCACAAATCCCAAGCTCACCAAACTCAAGGTGGGTGTCTCAACCACCTTAAAAGCGACATGGTCTTTTTCTTACAAGCCTATGCCACTTGCATGCATACCTATTCCTCTCACTCAAAACTCCAAAGATCATATCACAAGAATAATTTAGGTGGTTAGGGAGTAGAATAAAAAAATCAAAACCATTCTTAACCTTTCTCATAATCAAAATCAATAAAACCCATGGTTAGGTAATTAAACCAAATCACCAATTAACACTAATTGGATAATTAATGAAGTATGAATTGCACATGCTAATTACCTTAACCCAACATATAGTTGTTTTTATTTGCTTACTTCTTCTCAATATAAAAATTATTTGTTGATTTATAAACATTATTTTTTTCTTAAATATTTTGTACCAATATATTTTTACTATTTTTTAAATAACTAATTTTTTAATTACAATTCATATTAATTCCACATTCTTTCTTTTTTATTTTAACATTTACATATAATCTTTTCATTCTAAAACTTAAGTTAGCAAAAAAATTTAGAAATTTTTTAGTTATTTTTTGTGAGATAGAATAGCCTACACAAATATTTTGCTACAAGAATCTTTTAGAAATATTTTATACTTATTTTTACAAATTATTATAATAATTTATTTTTTCTTACTTTTTATATATATCATACTTATTTTATACATCATATTTATTTTATAATTTTAAAAGTTAATTTTTCAGAATAAATATTTTATTAATTTTTCTTGAAACTTTAATTAATTATGTAAATATTATATTTATCTAGAATAATTTTTTATTTTTTTAAAAAAATTAATCATAAATTTTAGTCTTTAAATTTTTTTAAAATCAATTATTTTTTATTTTTGTCTTAAGTTTATAATTTCATAGATTTATATTATAAGAATTTACATTCTATCTTCATCATTTATATTGTTTATTTTTTTCTATATTTATTTTTTAGATCTTTTTTTTTTATTCAATTGTATCAACATCTTTAATTTGTAACTTTCACCGTTTTACTAAGAAATTATAATATTATTTAAAAATAATTTGTAACTTTTATAAATAAGTATTTTTTAGTTTTTATAAAAAATAATCTATAAAAAATTATATCGATCTCTTAATTATTTTTTTTGCATATTACATAAAAATTATACTTATTTTTAGTAATTAAAGTTATGCAATAAATTTTTCAAATTTTAAAAACTTTATATATTACCTCTGGTACTTCATTCTTTCATGTAGATTTTTTTATATTTTTACATAATTATTTTTGGGTTAAATATATGAATTATCTCCCTACTATATTGAATTGATATGATTGTTCCCTCTATACTAATTACGATTAATTACGTCTCCTACTCTTCTTAAATGATAATTTTGGTCCCCATATTAGCTAATAAAAAAATTATTTTTTTGACATGTAGGGCCCACATAATTACTTAAACAGTGCCACGTCAGCTAATTACGAATTAAACCGGACGAGGGACCAATTTTATCATTTTAGAAGAATAAAGGGACCCAATTAATCGCAATTAGCATAAACGGACTATTCTTATCAATTTGATATAGTAGAAGGACTAAACATATATATAATCCTAATATTGACAAAAAAATATCTCATATGTTGCTGTAATTGAGAGTTTTAGTTTTTAACTATCTTAAAATGTAGTGAAGCAAAATACTATCGTGCGTTGGAATCGGGATAAAGACAGGTAAAAATTAAGAGGATGGAAGTTTTGGGTGCCCGTTCCATTCCATGGTGCGGGTGAAGATCAATTGATATAATTTTGACTTTACCGTTTGTCGCGGGACCTCACTAATTAAAGCTCAACCACTTGACCACTCGCTCGGTTGCATGGATCCTTTGGCTGGCAGAGCAGAGGTAGGTTCGTTAAAGCTTTCTTCTTTTCCTTTTCTTACTATTTCCCCTTTTTGTACTGATGTCTTTTTGATAGGGTCCTTGATATTAACAATGATGAGAAAGTATATTTTTTTTCTAATTTTACTGTATATTATTTAAAAATAAATCAACATATTCAATATATATACTTAAATAATTTAATTATTCCTAATATAATCAAAGGAATCCCCACCCTAAAATTTTATAAAATTTCTCAACAATGATAACTTGATACTAGTTGATAAGGCCCTCCACTGGGGTGATTTAGAAGATTAATTAAGAATTACTACAACAGAAAGATTCTCCGGTAGAAATCCACAATTTATTTATTTATATATATTGCTCACTTCTTGCATCCAGTTCCCAAGAATTAATATGATGGTAATCATTATGTTATCAGCAGGAAGCGAAATAATTGATCGTAATGATGGTGAGAAATCCTAGGTAATCCTTTATATTTGGGGCTAGTAATTATGATGGATTATGTTATGCTCCCCTCATCATGTCCTTATTTGTTCAATTGCAGATATTGCTTGTATCAGTACAGAGCTTAATGATTTCGGTTTTTGTGATCTCTCTCGTGTTTTGGATATTCTGTTTTATTTTATATACAAAAAGGGTGGAGTCGTTCTCCAGTCTTTCTCTTTTATATATCAAAGTACGTACTTTGCCGTCTACTAATAATTAGATCCATTATAATCTAATTAACCAAACAAACAGTAATAATTCTTGATGAGATAGTATGAAGCACCAGTAAAAAAAATTGCTGCAAATTTGTTTCTGTTTTAATTATTTTGAAGGATTACATAAAATAAAATTAATGTTAAAAGGTCATTGTGATCTAGTGGTGATATAGAGTTGGATTACAAAATGCTATGTAAGGAATTAGGGTTTTAAATATTTTATGTCCCTAAACATAGTTGATTATATCATTGTTTTTCTTGGACTTCTATATTGTTGTAAATAAATTATGGTGAATGTCAATTTTATCGTACCCAAATTTACCCCCGGTAAATACTTTACCCCTCACCTAACATCCACTTGGATTTATCTCTTTGGCCATTTACCTTTCATTATTCCATTTTGTCCTAATCTTAATGCCATCTTCCTTTACCTAATATCCTTTTGCTTTTACCTTATTAAATTAATCATACTCATTTGTTTTTATCCTCCTATTTTCACCTATAAATACTCCTTCATTTCCATACACACATACACCTTCTTCTCCCACCATAAACTTACTCTCTTCTCATTTTCATACACCATAAACCTCTCTTCTCAATCTTCTCATCTTATTTTAATCACTCTCCATTATTATTATTATCAAAGTTGTATTATTACCATTAAAGTTGTATTACTACCATCAAGGTTGTATTGTCACCTTGATCAAGCTTGTATTATTCCATTAAGGAGTGAATTTCATCCCCCATTTTATAACATATATAACCATATTCATTGACATTGTTTTTCAGACGTGATAAGAAAATAAGGAAATAAATGGGGTTAATGGTATATTTGGTACCCTACTATTTCAATTTCGACAATTGTATACCCCGACTTTTTTCCGTCAATTATATACCCGTACTTTTGACTTTATGTCAATTCTGTATCCCGAGCAGCATTTTGATGATATAGTGTGCTGCCCGCAAATAGTGTGTATTAATTTGCCCCACAAATTTTAAATTTAATTATGTAAGTCCTTTATAATTATACAATTAAACCCTAAAATTTTTATTTATATTCAATCAAATCTCTTTTTTTATAAGTAGGTTTCTAAAATTAATAAGTAGATTTTATCATATAAAGAAAATGTTTCTTACTGCATTTAGTCAATATCTTTAATGATTTTATACTATTTAGTATAAACGGTTAGAATTCTCTTATATCATACTAATAGGGTATACCAATTAGAAGGGAAAAACCTTTTGTATACAAACTTTGAGAGAGAGGCAGTAAAATCTCTCTCACTCTCTCCAATCTTTTCTTTTTTAAGAACCAAGCATTTCATTCAATCGCATAAGGAAAGATCATGCTGGTAATCAGAAATTACTAATGCGGGAACAAAATGATCCCAATGACAATGACCCTCACTAAGGCCATATTTGGCCAGACCATGTGCTACCTTATTAGAGTTTCTTGGACTAAAGGAAACAGACCAAGAACTAAAAGAATGTAGAATGGACAAAACATCACGAAAAAACAGAAGAGCTCATGTATTTGGGAAGGAGTGAGCATGAATAGCCTCCACCAAAACCTTGCAGTCCGTTTCCCAAACTATGTGGACATTAGTGGCGTTGTGTATTTGAGTAAGAGAAAACGAACCAACCTGTAAATCAGCTTCTAAAGGGGAGAAAATACCAGCAAACCGATTGCAAGAACTAAAGAGACAGGCTCCTGCAGATTGCAAGCAATCACACCAACCCCAACCTTGAGCCGAACATGAAGCATCCGTATTTATCTTGATGAGACAGACAGGCGGTGGAATCCAGGCTGATAATGAGGAAGGAGCAGGAACAGGTGATCCATTAGAAATGGCATAGTCTATCGAATTTTCCTGCTGATACTGCTGGAGAAAATCGGACGCAGAATTGAGGATAGTGGAGGAAGTGGCCTGTTGCTGTTGGAAGATGAGTGCATTCCTGGCTTTCCATAATGATAACATCTAATTGTTAGTGTTTTTATGGTGGTTTTGAATGGCTTTTACTATGTATTCTTGGTCGATTATGTGTATAATCTTTGTATTATCATGTGTTTTCATGCATTGTGTCAATTAGTACTTAAAATTTTGCTGATTAAGTGTTTTTATCAGGAATTTATCGTTTTTATTGAAGAATGGAAGCTTTTTAGCCAAGTTTGGAAACCAAGCCCAATTTAGGAAACTTTCTGTAGTGAGCACAACCGACTATTTTGAAGATTTCGGGAGTTCTAGGCATCGAAATTAAGTGAGACCAATTGGATACAAAATAAGACTTCCAGAGCTTTCTATGGATTAAATTTCATAATTTCTGAACGAGTCTACAAGGAGCAGTAATTATTTTAATCCAGCCCACGATGCAGATTTTTTCTGTGCCGACCCAGGCCCAGTGTTTCGGCGATATCTTGAGCTACAGAAGTCCAACTTTAGAGTTCTTTTTATGGAAAAAAAGATGAGAGAATTATCTAGAACTTTATAGAAGAGCTGAATGCCCAGTTAGGACGTCTTCTAGGAGCTAAGTGGCGTGAAATTTCGGGTCAGAAAACAGGCAAAAGTCCAACTTGGAGTGCAAGTCAAGAATTTAATTTCCATTCAAAGTAAGAGAGCCCCACCGACTTTCAGCTGCTAAAGACAGTATAAAAGGACTCCCTAGGTTGACATATTCAGGAGGCAGAAGTCAGAGGGTGAAGCTCTGCCAAATTGGTTAGTTATTAGGTCACACACACTAGTAGGGTTAGGATTTTCACTCTTTTGGATCCTCTAGGTGGTGCCGAATTCCTCATCCAATTTCAAAGGTTATTCCCCACAACAATTCAACGTTTTTCCAGAAATATTTGAAGGTTTAAAGTCATAGAATCACCAGTCCAATTGCAACAGAAATCGTCACCAGAGGAGCACAAGTCGACGCCATCATCACCAACACAAATCGGCTACCCGACTTTACTACTCTCTCTTTTATTCGATTTTCTTTATGTTTAATTGTTTACTTGATGAATTCTTGTGAGATTTTGATGATTTGCTATTTTATTATGAGGAACTAATTCTCTAATCGAGGATTAGGGATGTAGCCAATTACTTCTATGGTTTTATTATATATGGATTCATATTTATTCAATTGATTGTGTTGATTGTTCAATCTATGTGTGCCGAATTTATTATCTACTTTGGATTGATTCTTATTGATTGCAACATGCCAGAGCTGCGTGATTTATATGATGATACGTAGAAGAACATAGATTGATTGATGCTAAAATATGTGAGAGCTGATAGTTTCCTAGGGCTTGATTGATTGATGCTAAAATATGTGAGAGCTGATAGTTTCTTAGGCTTGATTTATTGTTTTGTGCTTAATGAGTTTAGTATTGATGCTAGGCTATGCGAGAGCTAGGTAGTAATCTTTGCTGAATATTTGATTCAACATACGAGAGCTGAGGATTAAGACAATAGAAACAATTGCCCACAATCACACATCAACATAGATATCGACTCCATGCATAATAAACCTAGAAAGTAATTGTGTGAACCCCGATTTCCTAGATTGCTTTTGATATTGATAGAACTTCACTTTAGATTAAGTCTGCGATTTTATTTCTTTTTATTTGTTAGTTTCGACATCACCCTACACATCTTTTATTTGATTTGCCTAGATAATCGTAAGTTGTGACATTAGGTAGTACTTATTTCCCTTGTCCCGTGGATCGACCTTGATTAGACTACTACACTACATAGTACACTGTGCGCTTGCAGTTAACAATCGTTGCGTTTACTCGTGAGTTATTTGTGTGTCATTTTGTGAATTGATCAAGAATTATAAATTTGAAAAAGTCACGCAAAAATAAAACGCATCAAGCTTTTCTGGCACCGTTGTCGGGGAACAAACGGTTTTAATACTATTGAGATTGCAACTAGATTACTTTAGGTTTTATTTTTCGCATTAGTTTCTTTTTATTTCTTTTTAATTTATTTAATCGATTTTTGTTTTTATTTTTTATATAGTGTTGTCGATTTTGGTTGATGCCCAAGACGAGACGCAGTGCTTCATCGAGTCCAATTCCTGAGATCAATCCGAGATCGAGAGAACATTACACAAGCAACTACGCACGAACAAGCGAAAGCAGAAGCAAGTCGTAGAGCCTGTGGAGTTTCTTCAAGACACTGAAATAGAAGAGGAAGCAGAAGTTGTAGCAAATAATTTCGAGACAGTCATCATGGCAGAAGAAGGAAACAAGACATTGCGTGACTATGCAACACCGAGTTTGGATATCGTGTAGTCGAGCATTGCAAGGCCAGCGATTAATGCCAACAATTTCGAATTGAAGACAGCACTCATTCACATGGTGCAACAGGAACAATTTGGAGGCTTGGATAATGAGGACCCGAATCAACATCTACAGACGTTTACGGAGATTTGTGATTTGATCAAGATCAATGGGGCGACTGATAATGCAATTTGACTTCGTCTATTCCCATTTTCTTTGCAAGGCAAGGCTAAGAAGTGGTTGAAGTCAAGAGCAGCTGGAACATACAAGACGTGGGAGGAGCTTTCAAAGGCTTTTCTTGCCAAATATTATCCACCTGATAAAGCAGCACGTATCCGGAGCAAGATTACATCATTCACTCAATTCGATAGAGAAAGTTTTTGTGAAGCATGGGGACGTTACAAGGATCTTATTCAAGGATGCCCACAACATGGATTACCCGAATGGCTTGTAGTTCAATCGTTCTTTAATGGTTTAAATGAGCCTTTGCGCATGAGTTTGGACGCAGCTTCAGGAGGGGCATTCATGGCGCAAGCACCCGATGTGGCGTATCAGAAGTTGGAGACGATGGCGAGTAATAGTTACCAGAGCTCTTCATGATCAAACAACAAGCGAGTAGCTGGAATTCTGGAAAGTGGCGACAGTGACAATGCTTGATTCGAAGCTAGATTCTTTGAGTCAGCAGGTAAAATCATGTGTTGCTGTTGTTATGCCGAGTTTAATTTGTGATAAATGTGTTGGTGCTTGACACAATTCAATGAATTGTCCAACCGGAGACGAGTTGACGATTGAGCAGATGAACTACATTCATCAACGCCAACAACAACGAGGACTCTACACCAACACATACATTCCAGAATGGAGGAATCATCCTAATTTCTCATGGAGGGAGACCAACCCGAACCAGCAAGGCGGTTTTCAAAGGAACGATTATGGGCAGAAGAGTTCAAGCATGCAAATTCTGAAGAATCAAGACATGGATCTTACATCTATGATGAAAGCCATAATGGAGACTCAACGTATGCAAATGGAGATGATGCAAGGATTCAACAATCGGATGGCAAATATGGAGACTCACTCGAAGATGCTTGAGACGCAACTTGCGAAGCAAGCAGAGGCGATCATGAGGACACCAGGAAACCTACCGGGACAACCCACAGTCAATCCAAGAGAGCAAGTCAAGGTTGTAGCACTTAGAAGTGGAAAGCAGTTGGATGATCCCTATCCACCTAAAGAAGATGAAGCTGACACCATCATTAAGCAAGAAGAAGAAGATGAGCAACCAAAAGTGGAGAGGCAGTTACCTGAAAAGGGAGCAGAGGAAAAGAAGTAAGAGCAAGAGAAGTGGATTCCCAAGTGGAAGCTAGTGAAGCAGAAAAGAGAGCAACCAAAGGAGATATGGCCTGAAGTCAAAGCTTATGAACCACCAGTTCCATTCCCTCAGCGACTTCAGTAGGACAAAAAAGACGAACAATTCGGGAGATTTCTTGAACATTTAAAGAAATTGCATATTAATGTTCCATTTACTGAAGTAATTTCTCAAATGCCTACTTATGCTAAATTTCTCAAAGAAATTCTTTCCAGGAAAAGGAAGCTAGAAGATTACGAGACAGTGGCTTTGACGGAGGAGTGCAGCGCATTCCTACAGAACAAGCTACCGCTGAAACTGAAGGACCCTGGAAGTTTCTCTATTCCTTGCAATATTGGTTCTATGTGCAATGAGCGAACTCTATGTGATTTGGGAGCCAGTGTTATTCTTATTCCGAAGCGAATTGCTGAGAAGCTAGATATTGGAGATATAAAGCCGTCTACCATCTCTCTTCAGCTTGCGGATCGAACTGTCAAATATCCAGTAGGGATATTGGAGGATATTCCAATCAAGGTTGGAAAGTTCTTTGTACCAGTCGATTTTGTGGTGCTCGATATGGAGATTGATTTTCAAATGTAGATTATTCTTGGGAGGCCGTTCTTAGCTACTGCTGGAGCTCAAATTGATGTTCGTGATGGAAAGCTTACTCTAAGGATCGGGAATGAGAAAATCGAGTTCAATGTCTTCCGTGCCACCGAAGGACCACTTGGAGAAGATAGTTGTTTCCGAGTCGATGATGCTGTGAAAGACAAGAAGCAAGAAGAGGAGAAGCCGATCAATGATGCATTGCCGGACGATTTTCTCGCCGTGGTGAATGCAATTTCTACTAAAGAAGCTCCTTGGTACGCCGACTTTGTCAACTATCTTGTAAGCGGAATTCTACCACCGGGGATTTTATGGCATCAAAAGAAGAAATTTCTTGTTGATGAGTGAGACTATTTTTGGGAAGAACCGTTACTTTTCAAGAGGTGCAATGACAACATCATTCGGAGATGCATTCCTAAAGATGAAAGTAAGGCAATTCTGGAGCAGTGTCATGCCGCACCTTACAGAGGACATTTTGGAGCATGGAAAACTGCCACAAAGGTATTGCAATCGGGATTTTATTGGCCTTCAATGTTTTCTCATGCGAAAACCTTTGTGAAAGCATGCGACAAATGCCAAAAGACAGGAAATATCTGCAGGAGGAACGAGACGCCGCAACAAGGAATTCAAGAAGTAGAATTATTCGACGTTTGGGGTATCAATTTTATGGGGCCATTCCCCTCATCGTTCAACAATCGATACATCCTAGTTGCGGTAGACTACGTGTCTAAGTACGTTGAAGCAGTCGCAATGCCCCATGATGATGGAAAGACAGTAATTAATTTCCTTAGAAAGAATATTTTCACCAGATTTGGTACTCCGCGCACTATCATTAATGATGGAGGAACACACTTTTGCAATAAGAAGTTTGAAGAGTTATTAAGGAAGTACGGAATGAAGCACAAGGTCGCAACACCATATCATCCACAAACAAGTGGACAAGCTGAGGTTTCTAACCAGGAAATAAAGAGGATGTTAGAGAAGACAGTGAATCCTAACCAAAAGGATTGGTCATCAAAGTTAGACGATGCATTATGGGCATACCGGACTGCATACAAGATGCCAATAGGGACCACTCCCTACAAGTTGGTCTATGGAAAGTCATGCCATCTGCTTGTAGAAATCCAGCACAAAGCTTATTCGGCAATAAAGACTCTTAATTTCGACTTGAAGAAAGCTGGAGAAAAACGTCTACTTCAACTTCATGAGCTTGAAGAATTGCGATTAGATGCCTATCAAAATGCAAAGATCTATAAAGAAAGAACAAAGAGATGGCACGATAAGCACATCATTAGACGCGAGATCAAGGAAGGTGACCAAGTTTTGCTGTATAATTCAAGATTGAATCTATTTCCTGGGAAGCTGAGGTCGAGATGGTTGGGACCTTTTGTTGTAAAGAAGGTCTATCAGCATGGAGCAGTTGATATATGGAGTGAAAGAAGTGGAATTTTCAAAGTGAATGGTCAAAGGTTGAAAGTCTACAATCAAGGCGATTTTCATGGGAGGCGATTCACCGAAAAGCTTCATGATCCACCATAACCACCCATCCATCTGGTCCAGCTAAGACGACAGTAAAGAAGCGTTGTGTGCGGGGCAACCCACAATTTAAGGTAGTTTAGTGCTTTGAGTCTTTTATTTTTATTAATTTTTGTTTTTTTGAGTCTATGTAGATTGCAAGAAGAAGGAATTTTTCGAGGAGAGATCAACCACATTGGGAGGGTCAAGACGAATTCTTCATCAAATTAAACAGAGAAGCTTTCCTTAAACTCAACTTTCACTTTTCTGCATAATTTGTGTGATGATTTGCTTGAGAGCTTTGTTGGATTTTACTTGTTTGATGCATTCATATACATTTAGCACTTACCCTTAGGTTCCGATGGCAAGCTCATAACAAACTAGGCTAAATTAGAGGAGACAATTTTTAGGATTAGTTTTTAGGATTTTCTTTATTTTTCTAGCACCCTAGGATTTTTCACTTTTTCATAATTCATTAAAAAGATAAAAAAACAAAAAAAAAGAAAAAAAAAGAAAAAAAATTTGGGATTAGGACATACCGATTAGTGCACCGTGGCGCACAAGGAGGACAATTAGCGCGCCTACGGGCTAGGGAAGGCACCCCAACCCGCGCATCAGCACGCACCAAGGCACGGCAACGCGCAGGTCAGCGCGCACCCACCAGCTCGGACGACGCACCTACAGGCGCACCCGGACGCACCAATCGGCACACCTGCAGGCGCGCCAACCAGCGCACCTGAGGGCTCACCCAGGCGCACCAAGGCACACCACAGGCGCGCCAATCTGCACCAAAGGCGCACCGACCCGAGAGCAAGGAGGCCAAGGACACGCAACCGACTTTGATTTTAGGAGCAACCCTTTTGCAATTTTTTTTTAGTTAGTCCTACACCCACCAAAAATATATATATAGGTTAGTATTCCTTTAGTTTTTAGGATTAGGATTTAGTCTTTTATTTTATTTTTAGGGATTTTCTAATCCTTGGAGACATAGGATTCCTAGCACCCATAGGACTAGAAGTCGGCACCAACACCACCAATTCCACCGCCTCTAGAGCCTATAAATACACCCCCATACCCCCCATATTTTTCAACACTAAAACATTCAAGCTCTAGACATCCACACACCTAGTGCCGATTTTACTCCCCTAGCACCCTTTAGGTTTTTCTTTGATTTCTTTTTCGTCTCCTACCCTCTTAGCCCTAGTTCAAGATGACTTTTCCCAAGAGCAACCCTAGGATGGCCAACACCAACCCTTGCCGACCCAACTTCACCATCATCGACCATTCCCCGCGCTTTTATTCCTATGCCTAAGTTTACCGAGTACAATCCGGGATGGATTTTTGAAGAGAATCGCGCTAGGTTTGACAAGTTGATCAGGAGGCCTCTAATTCCTACGAGGTACATTGATTTTGAGGTGGTTGAATCTTACAATCTTGAGGAGCCGATTGGCAGGTATCTTGCCAACAAAGGACTAGTCGATTTTTGCAAGATTAAGGAGCCGTCATACGAGGAGCTTACTTATGAGTTTCTTGCTACTTTTGGGTATGACATGGATCTCAAGGATATTCATGATCCCGGCTATGTCAAGTTTCGGCTTGCAAGGAAAGATTATGAGATGAGCTTAATTGATTTCAACAAGGTTTTTGGTTTTGATGCCGAAGGATGGCGAGTTCCTAGCTGTGGCTTTAATGCAAGTGCCATGTGGAATACACTTTGCAGTACTTCATATGCGCGCTTGAATGGCTTAGCTAATGACTTGTGCATTAAGGACAATGCACTGAGGTATTTACACAGAGTTTTGGCACACTCTTTCTTTGGAAGAACCAAAGATGCACACAAGGTGCAATGTGATGAGCTTTTTGTACTCTATTGCATGGTACACGGGTACAAACTCAATGGAGGACTTTGGTTGCTGCAAAATTTTGCTCATATTTGCAAAGGAGAAGGCGAGATAGCATGTGGAGGGTTGATCACTCATATTGCGAAATTCTTAGGCATTAACCTAGATCCCTACACTTTAACCCCTTCTAACCCCACACTTGAGGCTGTGCATAAACATGTTGCCGCAGTCATGGCCCTAGAACTCCATGAACCCATTGATCCATATCCTTTTAGTGATGAAGAAGAGGTTGATGAGGAATGCTTTTGTGTTAGCACACAACCGATCCACCGTAAGCCACCATCGTCAACATCATCCATGGAGTTCGAATCCTCCAACATCTTCGACTTTCTCATGGGATGGGAAGCTCAAGTCGATGGCATCACCAATCTCAACAAGACCACTGGCGAATTACTCTCTCAAATGGATAAGTTGGTTGACATTGTTGATAAGTTAGGGAGAGTCATGTGCAGTAAATTGGATGAACAAGAGAAGACCATCGCGCAACTTAGGAAGAAGCTAGAGAACATTGAGAACAAACTTGCCGAGTAGTTTCATGCATCATTATTCTATGTGTTGTGTTTTTATTGCTTTATGTCTTTACTTTTATAGGATGCAGTCAATGCTAGTCATCCTCGTGGCAATTTAAATTTCATGTCAAATGTGTTTAATTTTGGTGTCATGAACACCTAGTGGCAATGCAATTTCGATTTCTCTATCTCTCTTATGGTTGATTCTTACTTTCTCTCTTACTTGGATTATCTTTTGTTATGTGCTATACGTGTTTCAATCTAAGTTTGAGGAGAGTGCCTCTCCTATGTGCCTATCTTTTTACCCTTTGTTTCTTTTCTTTCTTGGCCAATGGGGACATTGTCCGATTTAAGTTTGAGGAGGGGGAATAAATTTCTTTACAATTTGTTTGTTTTTGTTGTGTTTGTGTCAATAAAGAGCATGTTTTTTACTTTAATATATTGAGTATGCATATTTTTTTATTCTAGATTACTTAGTAAAAAGCCATTACTTTTTCAAAAAAAATTTCAAAATCGTTTTCAACTTTACTTTTTCAAAATAATTTTCAAATTGTTTTTCTAATTTTGTTTTTCAAATAAAAAAATTTCAAAAAATCGTTTTCACAAAAAAAAAATAAAAAAATTCGAAAAAAAAACCAAAAAAAATTTTCTTTGTTTTTCAAATTGTTTTCAAACCCACCATTCTATGATCAAGAAGATTTTTGTTGATGGATAACCAAGAGAGTTACTTTGAGTTTTTGAAATCTTTTTCTTTTAGATGCAAGAAGTTTGATTTTTGATTGATCTTGTGTTCATGCTTAGTTGTGATGAATTCATGCAAGATCTAGCACTCTTTGCCTAGCATTTTTTCAACACCCTATGCATTATTTTTCAAATTTTTGACGTCAATATATATGTCCTAGAACAAGTTTTCAGAACTTTTCAAAGCGAATTTTTCTCATAAATGCTCAATGAAAGAGATGATTTAGGCATTCTTTGTTTCAACCAACAAGCCAATAAAACGCTTACCTTTTATCATTATCCCTTGTTTAACCCCTTTGAGCCTAAATCATGGTAGCTAATTTTTCTTTCATTACTCACATTTACCCACCTTTAACCCTTTGAAACCTTATAGCTACCATTCTTTTCTTTCATTATCCATACCTTATTTTTCAAAGTTCCTTAAGAGATTTTTATTCTATGTTTTTATCGAGATTCTTTCTATAATAAGTGCAATTGTACCGTATCTTTTCACATCCAAGAAGATCTATGCATTGAAGATGTTTGCACTTTCAATTGTTTCAAGTATGTTATGGAATGTCAAGCGTAGAAAAAAAAAAGAAGAAAAGAAAATCGACAAAGTCGATTCAAGAAGAAAAAAAAAAGAAAAAAATTTTCAGAAAAAAAGATCAAAAAAAATTAAAAATTGCGCAATCAATGGTTCCTGGAACAAGTTGAATTTCTTTTGATGATCACATGATGGATGTTAATTCAAGACTTGCACTTTGAGAAACCCTTTTCAACTTCTTGATAATGCATATGCAATCTCTTCTTAAGTGAATTTTTTAACTTTGATTTCCTATATACACCTTTTCTTTGATCAACCTTTACCCAAGACCCCATTACAACCCTTTGTAAATTCCTATTGATCTTTTTGAGAGTGTTAATAGTGGAGTTAAGTTCTGGAATTTTCCAATGAGACTAGTTTTTCAAATTTTCATGACGTCAATTCATTCTTGCATGCATATGAGAAATTGATTTTTGTTAAGTGATTTGTGTGAAAGCTTGTGCGGGTAAGTCTGACTATGGCATGGATGTTTTTTCATGAAATTCTCTTTCTTTCTTGGCATTTGACCTTAAATGTTTTTCGTAAGCGCTTGGTGATTATCTTGGAAGTCTTGATATGAATTCTTTTTGATTGTGTGATTTGGTGGAGATTTTCAAAACCTTCATTTGGTTTATTTTGTTTTATTTACTTGAGGACAAGCAAAATTTAAGTTTGAGGAGATTTGATAACATCTAATTGATAGTGTTTTTATGGTTGCTTTGAATGGCTTTTACTATGTATTCTTGGTCGATTATGTGTATAATCTTTATATTATCATGTGTTTTCATGCATTGTGTCAATTAGTACTTCAATTTTGCTGAATAAGTGTTTTTATCAGGAATTTATCGTTTTTATTGAAGAATGGAAGCTTTTTAGCCAACTTTGGAAACCAGATCCAATTTAGGAAACTTTCTGCAGTGAGCACAGCAGACTATTTTGAAGATTTCGAGAGTTCTAGGCATCGAAATTAAGTGATACCAATTGGAGACAAAACTAGACTTCCAGATATTTCTATGGTTTAAATTTCATCATTTTTGGACGAGTCTACAAGGAGCAGTAATTATTTCAATCCAGCCCAGGATGCAGATTTTTCTGTGCCGACCTAGGCCAAATGTTTCAGCGATATCTTGAGCTACAGAAGTCCAATTGAAGATTTCTCTTTAAGGAAAGAAATTTGAGAGAATCATCTAGAACTTTTTGTAAGAGCCCAATGCCCAGTTCGGACGTCTTCTAGGAGTTAAGTGGCGTGCAAATTTCGGGTCAGAAAACAGGCAAAAGTCCAACTTGCAGTGCAAGTCAAGAATTCAATTTCCATACAAAGTAGGAGAGCCCCACCGACTTCCAGCAGCTAAAGACAGTATAAAAGGACCCCCTAGGTCGACATATTCAGGAGGCAGAAGTCAGAGGGCGAAGCTCTGCCGAATTGGTTAGTTATTAGGTCACACACACTAGTAGGGTTAGGGTTTTCACTCTTTTGGATCGTCTAGGTGGTGCCGAATTCCTCATCCAATTTCAAAGGTTATTCCCCACAACAATTCAACATTTTTCCAGCAAGATTTGAAGGTTTAAAGTCACAAAATCACCAGTCCAATTGCAGCAGAAATCGTCACCAGAGGAGCACAAGTCGACGCCATCATCACCAACACAAATCGGCTACCCGACTTCACTGCTCTCTCTTTTATTCGATTTTCTTTCTGTTTAATTGTTTACTTAATTAATTCTTGTGAGATTTTGATGATTTGCTATTTTATTATGAGGACCTAATTCTCTAATCTAGGATTAGGGATGTAGCCAATTACTTCTATGGTTTTATTATATATAGATTGATGTTTATTCAATTGATTGTGTTGATTGTTCAATCTTTGTGTGCAGAATTTATTATCTACTTTGGATTGATTCTTATTGATTGCAACATGCCAGAGCTGTGTGATTTATATGATGATACGTAGAAGAACATAAATTGATTGATGCTAAAATATGCGAGAGCTGATAGTTTCTTAAGGCTTGATTGATTGTTTTGTGCTTAATGAGTTTAGTATTGATGCTAGACTATGCGAGAGCTAGGTAGTAATCTTTGCTGAATATTTGATTCAACATACGAGAGCTGAGGATTAAGATATTAGAAACAATTGCCCACAATCACACATCAACATAGATATCGACTCCATGCATAATAAACCTAGAAAGTAATTGTGTGAACCCCGATTTCCTAGATTGCTTTAGATATTGATAGAACTTCACTTTAGATTAAGTCTGCGATTTTATTTCTTTGTATTTGTTAGTTTCGACATCATCCTACACATCTTTTATTTGATTTGCCTAGATAATCGTAAGTTATGACATTAGGTAGTACTTATTTCCCTTGTTCCGTGGATCGACCTTGATTAGACTACTACACTACATAGTACGTTGTGCGCTTGCAGTTAACAATCGTTGCATTTACTCGTGAGTTATTTGTGTGTCGTGTTGTGAATTGATCAAGAATTATAAATTTGAAAAAGTCACGTGTAAATAAAACGCATCACATAACGCCCATAAAGTGATCAACCAAAACTCAAGCACCGGTTTCGAGGCCTGTTCTTGAACGGTAAGCAACCATTCCCAAATATCATCATCAGGTGGACCTGGGACCTGAACTCCACAGTTCTGCCAAACTTCCACAGCTAGAGAACATGATCAGAAAAGGTGGATAGGGGTTTCAGCCTCAACTTGGCAAAAAGGACAGGTGTCCGACACATGGATATGACGTTGCCAAAATAAGGGACGTAATGGAAGAATGTTGCGGAACAAACACCATCCAAAATGTTTCACCCGAGGAGGAAGAAAAAGGGACCACAGGAGTTTCCAAACAATTGTGTCCGCCGGGCGAGAAAGGTGTTGTGAAAGAGCCCAATGATAACCACTTCGTACGGTGTAGGATCCCGAGGGAGTGTGCGGCCAACTGAAGAAATCATCAGGTATATGAGGACTAAAAGGCATCAACCGAATAGATTGAGCTTCCGGGAAAGCAAAACCCGATGTAATTAGGGAGTGATCCCACTGCTTGGCCGAAGGGAGCGTAAGGTAAACAACTGTGGTGTGATTATGAATGGGAAGATTACAACTCCTAGGGACCTGAGAAGAATTCAACAGCAGCCATCTATCCTCCAGAACCCGAACTGTTGAACCAGAGCCTTCCACCCAACCCCCACCTGAAACCAACAAATCACGTCCAGCTAGTAGACTTCGCCAAACATAACTCGGTTTGTACCCAAGTGAGGCATGAAGAATATGAACCCGAGGGAAATATTTGGCCTTAAAGACCCTTTCCACTAGAGAATTTGGGGTATGGATGAACCGCCAAACCTGTTTCGCAAACATCGCCCGATTAAAAACACCAAGATGCATGAACCCAAGACCACCATACTGCTTAGCCAAACACAGTCGATCCCACACCAGCCAATGTATCCCTCTAGTACCATCATCCTTGCCCTACCAGAACTTCTTGACCGCTAGATTAAGTTCCTCACAAATTGTTTCCGGTAATAAGAAACGACTCATAAAATAATTGGGAATACTCTGAGCAACGGCTTTGATAAGAATTTCCTTCCCTGCCTTGGTGAAACACCCGTGTCCCAATTTTACAATAAAATACTTAAACTCAAGGAATTTACCAAAATGCCCCTAAAACCCAGGACACGAAAACCAATACCAAAATATTATCCAAAAATCTTAATAATCCGTGATGTCATAAAGAGCAAAAATAAAACAAACCGGCTTAACAAGCCATAAGTCAACCCGGCATCCAGCCGATACATCATTAGGTATCAAATCCCGGCAACGCGCCGATAAAATAATCAAAATCAAACGTGACATCTCAACAAAATCCAATGCAGCGGAAGATGAAGATAAAATAAAAACAAAAGTAGAAAATGATATGCAAGTCGGCTCTATGGATCCAACCGGGAGAAAAAGCACAGCTACCTACTGGGATAACCACGTCCGTACTCTGGAAAGGTAGAAAGAGACTGCACACTAACTAAGAGTCTGAAAAACAACGTTGGCGATTATGTGAGTCGCCTACTCAGTGAGCAGTATAAATCTAATTATGTAGGTGTGCAAAGCAAGTTCGAAAGGAAAGTAGAGAAACAAACACAAGTAAGCAAACACACAATAACCAGTACTAACATGCCAACCACATAAAGCAAACAGTTCATATTTCTCATCTGATGTGTGTTAAGTTTTCTTATTATATTTATTATTCAGGGCCCCCTACTGTGTGCGTCGAGCTCGGTCCCGTCTCATGAGACAACCAGGCATAAGCCCAATAAAACCAGGCACGAAGCCCAAACATATCCATAGAGAGAGAGAGAGAGAGACAGAGAGAAAGAGGGAGGTAGAAAGGGGGAGGTAGAAAGAGGGAGGTAGAACTGGTCATCACAGACCCATATGCTAAACCGCATATACCATGCTATCCCGCATGCAAACCCGAGGGGGTATCACTTCCCGCTCGAACCAACCGGTCATCAGCACACAGTAGCCTATCTTCTACTGTACATTATTCTTATTCATAAATTATGAGTTCATATGTGCCAAGAGTTGTGATTTAACAAGGTTGTGTGAATTATCAACTCAATCAAGTATCCGGGTCTCCGACCCACAGTACATCACACAAATCACCCAAAATCACTCCACATGTTATATTCCATAACAATCTAAAAGTCATGCTCATCCAGCAGATAGTAACACATAGGCACACAATACGGATCACAACATGTTAGCAAACAGGGCATGCAACTCAAACAGACCAATCTAACAAGCTCATGCATACAAACATAAAAAGACGTATAAAGTCACCTCAACGTCGATTATCCTGTGGAGCTTTCCCCAAGACAGATCCACCAGCTCCCGAGGTATTACCCGTGCCTGAATACCGGCACACACAAATATTACAAAACAATTACAACCAAACCGTGCATGCATGATAACTAATTATTTAACTGAATAGAACCTGACCCAATCTACCCGGTTAAGTAATTCCAGGGTCTAAGCCAAAAGGTAACTCCAAAGAGAATGGGACCTAAGGTGCTCCGGGCTTAGGCCCAACTAAGTCCATAAATAATTCCTGGGCCTAAGGCCCATTCCTTATGTCCTTAACGAGTTTCCGGGCCTAAAGCCCATCTAAGTCCAAAACCGAATCCCGGGCCTAAACCCATTATGAAGTTGGGCTTAAAGCCCGTTACCCAAGTCCAAAGGTCGTCCAATTAAGTCATTGGGCCTCAAGCCCATATCTTAAGGTCCATCAAAGTCTCAAGTTCTTTTAGGTCAGTTAGTTGGGCGTGGGCCCGATTTTCCCTAAATTCCATTCCAAGGTCATTCCCGAGCCCAAGTGTTCCCGGCCTATGGTTCTACCCGTGACGGTAAATTCCCGGCTACACACACTCACATCCCAGCACACAGTATTCCACTAAATATCTTAAATGTTTAAATGTACAAGTTTTTCAAAACAACGAATCATATACAAATAGTTGAACCCGGGACTAAGCCGGAATTTACCGTGCAAAAGCTGAAAAAAAATTCCGCCCGCCAGAACAGTACCCGAGCCCTCGCTGGAAAATTCCCGAGCCTCGCCAGAAAATCCCAAAAACCGCCACAATCCAACAACAACAACATTCACTACATAAACCCACTGCAGGCAACATCACGAATTAAAGAAAAAGAAATGGGCAGATTGGATTCTTACCCGAACACTCGCTGCCCAAACTGAACTCGTCGCCGACCGAACCCGTTTTTGCAGCCACCCCGTCCGAGACCACTCCTGCAGCAGCAACAGCCAAACCGGTCGAGCCACCACCAACACTCAACAGCAAACCCGGGGACCCACTGCCGGAAACAACACCAACACACACAAACAACACAACAATCCGCCACCACCATGACGAGCTCAGCCGAGAACAGCCACAACCGCACCCCATCCGCCGTCAACCAACACATGCCATCAACACACCAACAACAGCCACAACCACCACCAAGGAAACCCACACGAATTAACACACAACCTAAATGAGTAAAAGAAAAAAAAAACGAACGAGAGAAGAGGACGACGACTTACCGACGGTAACGAGAGCGGGCTTTAACGGACCCCTGTTCCCGTCGTACGCGGCACAAGCCTCCACGGACCGTCCTCCCACGGTAAGTGCTCGTTGGCGGCGGCGAAGCAAGAAGGAGAAGATGGGAAGAGGTGGTGGCGGTGGCTTTGTGAGCTCAGGTAAGGAAGGCCGAGAAAAGAGAGGAAGAGATAAGGGAAGGTGAGAGGTGGGGGTGTCGGTGCAGCCGGAAAAGGGAAAGAGAGAGGGAGAAGGGAGAGAGGAAATGTAATGTCCCGGCTTGTCGACTGTCACTACAGACCAACACGGGACCTTTCCATCAAGCTTTGTCTTCACTCGCACGTTTCCGAGGAGAACTTCCCAGGAGGTCACCTATCCTAGAATTGCTCCAAGTCAAGCACGTTTAACTTTGGAGTTTTTCTAGAATGAGCACCGAAAAGGTAGGTGCACCTTGTTGATATAGTTAGTACCCATAAACCATTTAAGCTACTCTCAATTGTACAGTCCCATACCTGTACAACCTCGAAATCGCTCTAACTGTGTAGCCCCATCCCTACACAGTCTCAGGATCTCTCCTATTCCGGTGTGGATTGGTTCATTCCTGTGCCCCTCCGTCTAGAAGCCTGCCAGAAGCCGCTCCTTGTCCATGCTCATCCCGGCACCGGCGTACACTTCCCGCCCTCATAGACCCCGGGTGTTACAGGCCCACCAGCTTCCGCTAGGTTCGTCCCCGAACCCTGCACCGTACTAGAGGAGTCCTGGAGCTCCGCTAACAACTGTAACGTCCCGGCTTGTCGACTGTCACTACAGACCAACACGAGACCTTTCCAACAAGCTTTGTCCTCACTCGCACGTTTCCTGGGAGAACTTCCCAGGAGGTCACCCATCCTAGAATTGCTCCAAGTCAAGCACGTTTAACTTTGGTGTTTTTCTAGAATGAGCACCGAAAAGGTAGGTGCACCTTGTTGATATAGTTAGTACCCATAAACCGTTTAAGCTACTCTCAATTGTACAGTCCCATACCTGTACAACCTCGAAATCGCTCTAACTGTGCAGCCCCATCCCTACACAGTCTCAGGATCTCTCCTATTCCGGTGTGGATCGGTTCATTCCTGTGCCCCTCCGTCTAGAAGCCTGCCAGAAGCCGCTCCTTGTCCATGCTCATCCCGGCACCGGCGTACACTTCCCGCCCTCATAGACCCCGGGTGTCACAGGAAAAGAGAGGGAGAGGGAAGAAGGAGAAGGGAGGCGTCGTCGGGAGAGAAAGAGAGGAAGAAGAGAAAAGAAAAGAGAGAAAGAGGAGAAAGGGAGAGGGGGTTTTTAGGATTGGCCGGCTCAGCCCCGAAACGACGTCGTTTCGGACTAAGGCGCGGTCAACCCACTTCAGTCAACGCGCGCAGTTGGGTTTTGTTTTTTTTTTTTTTCAAAGTTTCAAAACGATGTAGTTTCGATTGAAGCCTCAACAAGTCCCGTGTTTCACCCCGAAACACATTCCAACAACAACGAAACCCGAGGCATGAAAAATCCCAACTTGAAATTGACATTTCCAAAGAAAATAGTTATTTTCCATAACCAGAAACTCGGAAATCTATCGAGGGTAAAATTGGAATAAAATTCCAAAAATTCCGTAAATCAAATTATGAAAATCCGGGGCATTACACTTGGAGAGCATACGCTCCTTCCAGCCACTTAATTGACCCGGTCAGAAATCACAGAAAAAATAGCTTTTTTTGAACGGCCAATCATAGTGGGCAGACCTAAATACTTCTGGATGCGATCCACTGCCTTAATTCCCATCCGTCGTTGGATATTGATTATAGCTTCTTCAGACATGTTTCGGCTTGTTGTGAATTCGGACTTCTCCAGATTAATTCGTTGCACGGATGCTAACTCATAGGATCGAATAATGGAAAATATAGCATCCATCTCCCTATCATTGGCTCGAACATAGATCACACTATCATCTGCAAAGAATAAGTGACTGATGGCCGGAGCTGAACAACAAATTTTTACACCATGAAGTACACTCCAGTTCACCGCATCCTGGATAAGAGAAGAAAAACCTTCTGCACATAATAAGAATAAGTATAGGGAGAGGGGATCCCCCTGGCACAGCCCCCGACCTGGATAAAAAGTGACACTAGGCTTTCCATTTAACAGAATAGAATACGAAACAGATGTGACACAAGACATGACTCGACGAACCCAAACAGGAGAGAAACCTAATCTAAGCATAATAGCCTCAAGAAAATCCCATTCGACCCTATCATAGGCCTTACTCATATCGAGTTTAAGACCAAGCACTCCTTTCCGTCCAGAGGTTTTTTTCCTCATATAATGAAAAACTCCAATCTTTCTCTCTCTCTCTCTCTCTAATCTTTCTTTCTATTCTCTCAATTCTTTCTATCTTATTCTCCATCAACAAGTTCATAATCAAATTAATTATCAATGTATTTGCCTCTCTTGTTATATATATTTTATTTCCTTTCAAAATGTTAAATTTGTTTTTGCTTAGCTATGCTTAAAGGTTGATTATTCTTGGAATATTATTTTATTATTTATTAGTAACTTTTTAAATTATATTATTTATTTTTTTTCTTACATAATTTAAATAATAATCATAAGATTCCTTTTTAACAATTTATTACCTGAAAAGTAGTATTTGTTGAAAAAGTAAAAAAAAAGTATTAAACTGCTAAAGGAATCGACATCTGAGTAGGATACATAGGTAATTGAAGTATTTATTAGAGTTTGTCAATCAAGATATAATTACAGCAAGATGCAATACTACTACTTTATTTATCAGGTAAGAAAGAAAAAAATAAACTATATTGGTATATGCGCTTCTATTTTAAATATAATATACATCATTTACAGACCAAAAATAAATAAATAATTTTATATTTCTTGTATGATAAATTTAATTATATTAGAATTTATTAGAACTTAACATTAAAAATTTAAGGATTTTTTCTACCATATTTTTTAGAAACCGATCATTTATAGATGAATGAAATTCATCGGTTACATAGTGTTCAACATAAGAAGGATACTCTAACTCCCACACAAAAGAGCTTTGGGATCGAGAGCCTTCATGCGCCAGAAAGTGAGCAACCTTATTAGCAGATCGCTTGACCTAATTAAAATGAAAACTATCAAAAGAAGAAAAGAGGAAAATAATGTTTTGAATAATAATTTCTGCATGGCTCCTAGGGCTGGGAGGGTTCTACGCCCGAGTAGCATGCACCAACAATGCGCAATCTGTTTCCCACTCTACCTGTCTCAATCCACGCGGTAAGGCCTACTGAATATCGAGTACACCAGCAAGAGCTTCCCCAGTGAGGGGGTCCAGAGGTCTCGGCCAAAATTTGTAGCCATATGCTATGATTTGCCCTGCACATCCTTAATCACAAAGCTTAGGGCGCTATAAGCGGGGGAACAAGCTGCGTCCATGTTGATTTAGCAGTGTCGTGATGTCGTGGCGCCCATGTTTGTTCACCTTGAACTAGTCTTGAAGGTCTCAGCATTTTTTTTCCATATTCTCTCTAGTAGTCTTGGAAGACATGAAGGGCCAAGGATGCAGCACAATGAGGAACTCCCGCTCCTGTACTGAAGACCGCTTGGTTCTGAGCTTTCCATATGCCCACATCATAACAGCAGTCAAACCAAAGGCACTAGGATCAGTGTTGGACCAAAGCTCCATCAACCAGTCCCGAATAGGAGTGGCATGCGACTTGTAACCACCAAGGGATGCAAGGTTCCAAACCTGTTGTGACTATAGACAATCTTGGAAGAGATGTAAACTACATTCAGATGCGTTTGCACAGAGAGGGCAAATAGGATCCACTGGAATGTTTCTATGTTGCAGATTATCTCAAGTCGCAAGAGCATCATGGCTTAACCTCTACAAGAAAATCCAGATTTTTTTGGGAATGGTTAGGGACCAAACCCATTTCCAACAGTGAGACAGTGATGTCGCGAGGTGCTAAAGGCCACCTGCATGGGTTGTCATGAGGAGGTGATAGCCACTACGTACGGTAGCTCCCATCCTTGGTAAACCTCCAGGATAATTTTTCTTCCAGGAGTCTATAACTCAATGGTATTTGGCAAATTGCTTCATCCTCGCTTGCATCAACAATACTTCTCACCCATTTTGTTGGCCACCGTTGACTGTCCTCATCAGTTAGCTCACTCACTCTTTCATTAGCCTCCAGCCTAACTCCCTGAGTCACACTAGGTACTAAAAGTCCTTCTTCCACCCACATATCAGTCCATACTCGAACCATTCTGCCGTTTCCAATGATCCATTGATAGCGACTCGTCACCGTATCTCTAGCTTGGATTATGCTCCGCCATGTGTAGCTTGGTTGGTATCCGAGCTTAGCATGAAGGAAGTCACTCCTTTTGTAGTATTTAGCTTTAAAGTCACGGCCTAGCAGGGATTCTGGCTCCGCTTGTAGGCGCCACACTTATTTAGCGAGCATAGGGAGATTGAACGTTACAAGTTTCCTTAATCCTAGACCTCCTAGTTTCCTGGACATGCGTAATTTATCCCAAGCAATCCAGCACATTCCCGCCTTTCCTTCTTCATGGCCCCACCAAAACTTGCGAATTGCACGCTCCATTTTGTCACATGTAGCTTAAGTAAGGAGGAAGCAGCTCATAACATACGTAGGGATGCCTTGTGCCACTGACTTGATATGTACCTCCTTACCTGCACGAGAGAGCGTAGTTTCCTTCCATCCACTTAACTTCTTGCACACTCAGTCACGAGTAGAGGAGAAAATTGCTTTCTTAGAGCAATCAATCACAGTAGGGAGCCCCAGGTACTTCTAAAATTGGTCCACTTCCTTAATTCATGTCCTCTGATGGACCTCGATAGCAAATTGTTCATCCATGTTTTGTCTTAGGGAGAGTTCCGATTTCTCAAAGTTGGTCCTCTGACCAGGTGCTTCCTGTACTGTCGGATGATCTGCACTAAAGTCTCTAATTCTTGGGTTGAGGCCCGAGAGAATAAGAGGCAATCATCAGCAAAGAACAAATGACATATATGCAGGGCTCTTCGTGCAATCTGTACTCCATGTAATAATCCCCTACGCTCCGCATCATGAATAAGTGCTGAAAAACTTTCCGCACAGAGGAGAAACAAATAGGGAGAGAGGGGGTCCCCTTGGTGAAGGCCTCTCTGGGGGCTAAAAGCTACACTTGGTAGATATCTAATCAAAATAGAATAGGAAACTGAAGAAACACAATTCATAATCAAAGAGATCCAAAGTTCACAGAAACCCAGCTTCCTCATTATTCTATCCAAAAAGGACCACTCAACCCTATCATAAGCTCCTCATATCTATTTTCATCCTTAGAATTCCTTTTTTCCCATTCCTATTTTTACTCGTAGTATGAAAAAGTTTAAAGGCAAGGAGGGCATTATTAATGATTAGATGACCTGAGACGAAAGCACTTTGGTTGAGACTCACTATTGAGGGGAGGATTAGTTTAAGCCTATTTGCAAGGACTTTGGCAATGATGTTATAAAAGACATTACACAGGCAAATAGGACGATATTGATTACAGGTTTTGGGATTGTTAACTTTAGGAATTAAAATAATGAAAGTGGAGTTAAAGCCAGAAAAACTAGAATTTTATTACTCAAAAAAGAAATAACTAAACTACTAATATTAGAGCCTATTATATCCCAAAATTGTTAGTAGAAAAGGGCGGATATACCATCCGGGCCAGGCGCTTTAGATGGGGGCATCTGTTTGAGTGCTATCTCAACTTCCTCCATAGTGAACTCCGAGGTAAGCTCTGCATTCATCTGATCAGTAACCTTCCCCTCAACACAATCCAACAATCTCTGCACCCCGGAACATCCACCTGTGGTAAATAAGCTCTGAAAGTAGTCCACCAAAACATGCTCCCCCGCATCAGACCGTGCATGCCATTGCCCACTCTCATCACGGATTCTTTTGATCGAATTCCTCTTACGTCTCTGGTTGGCCTTGCCGTGGAAGAAACTAGTATTTCGGTCCCCATCTTTTAACCAAACTGCCTGTGAATGTTGCGCCCACATTATTTCCTCCTTCATCATTGCTTCATTCACATCCTCACTATCTTTCAGATATCAATTGTTCCGCATCACTTCGCAATAAGGCTTGGAGCTTATCCAACTGATCACGAAACTGTCGTAGAGCTTTATTAACAGAGCCGAAATGGGCAGCACTCCATGACTAAAACCTTGTTGCGCAGAAGTCAAGCCTAGATTCAATTGTCTGGGAGCTATTTATCATAAAAGAAAGAGACCAAGCATGTTCCACTTCAGCCCTGAAAGAATCATCTCTTAACCACATCTTCTCAAAGCGAAAGGGTCGTGCTCTCTCACTTTCTGCTTGCCTGAATCATACTTTCTCCCGAAGAATGAGAGGGGAATGGTCTGAAAACAGTTGAGGGAGATGGATCAACCCTATTGTAGGAAACATAGTCTTCCATTCATTGGTGGCAGCCCCTGTGAGAACCCCACCCAAAATCACTTGGGTTTGCTCACCTTTCCCTTTACACCTCCCTTTTAGCCACCACCCAATATCTTTGGGTCATCCCGCCATGGCCACCCGACACCCCCGTGTTTCCCCATTCTTTCCTTTTTTGCTCCCAGTTTCCTTTAATTCCTCCCTGATTTGATTCAACCGTATAATTAACCCTTAACCAACCCAGAATCACCTCTTTTCTTGTTTAGTACTGCCTCCAATCATCTCTTAATTGATTGATTACACATTAAGTCCCCATTTTATGCCCAAATCATACCAAAAACACATTTACCATCAAAGGATGATTTAACTCTGATTTTTCACAAAAATCAGAGCTAAAATTGGTCTGCAAGTAATGTGTTTATGGGCTACTCAACTCTGGAAGGTCCATATTTCCTTGACTTAGGCCCTCAAATTCATCCTTAATCCAAAAATAAATTATCTCATTATAATCGGGTTAAAATAAACAAGAAGTGAAACGCCCCGACCCGTATTTACCGTACACAGTAAACACGAGCCGGAACTGTGACAACCCAACCAAATAAACCCAAGCATACAGTGTATAAAACATAAACCCTGGCTCGACAGCCCAAAATATAAACAGCAATATGGCCCTACGGCCCAACATCAATAATCAGCAGTAACAACACAACTGGCCCAATGGCCCAACAATAGTAAAAACATGCACAGCGGAAGACTTATAACTCACATGACAACACATGCAAAACCCAATGCAACTAATGGATCCGAGTCCTATCCGAGGGTACGCTTCAGCTTGCCCCGTACGTTCCTGCACTACAAACAACTCATCCTACGGGATGAAACCCCGCAGGCGAGGGGTGAGTCCGAAGCGCTCAACGACGAAAGATAAACGGTGATATATAATCAACCATAATACTTTCGAAATAAACACAACAATCACAACAATAAGCAAAAACAATCACATCACAAGGATACTGCCAAAACAACTAACACATACTACACGACAGAGAAATCCAACTCAACAACACATCAGAGGAAACCAACACGAACAACATAACAGAGGAAACCAACACAAACAACACGATAGAGGAATCCTACTGAATCATATCATAGCCAAGACCAAATGAATGCTTAATTATTTTTATTACCAATTTTATCTTCCGAGCCCCGTCACTGGACAAGCTAGGGTCGTACCTGGTTATTAACTAATTCTGGATGCCAGGCCCCACCACAATCCGGGATCAACATCCCCATATCACAAATCCGGGATCAACATCCCAATATCTTAAATCCGGGATCAACATCCCAATATCACAAATCCGGGATCAACATCCCAATATCACAAATCCGGGGTCAACACCCCAACCAACAAACCCTCTGGCCATGACACCACAGAACTAGTCTCTAACCATCTAGTCGTACCACTACTTTCCAAGTGACAATTATATCATCATCTCAAATTCCAGTTCCATCCTTTTTTTCATTAAGTTCCCAATTTCTATTATCTCAGATTAGTTCCACAGACTCAATCTCATGACACAATTTATTAGAGATTAACAGCTCAGCAGTATTTCCAACATGTTATACACAAATCCATCACAATCCAACACCAGCATCAATAATTCCACAGCAATCAGGTAGCAGTCAATAATTATTCTAGCAGATCAATCTAGCAACAAAATACACAAACAACAAAGAATCACACACAGCATTACGGGCACATATCAGGGGTTTATCCATCCTCACCTGATGTATCTCTGAAACTGCTATCCGGTCAAATCCCGATACCCTATGTGTACATATAGGAACACAATAATCACTTATAATGCACAACAAAATGATTATGCATGATACCGATTTTAGAAATTGTTACACGGCTTGTCTTATACCAAGTCTAATTCTTATTATTTCCATATTTTTCTTTAATATGAAATTAGCCTCTTTAATCGATATACCAGTCATACTCGATCTTTAAGTTGAAAACCGTAACCGAGCTCCAAGCCGATATCCCGGCCTTTTAGCCCTTTGCCGATAAGGGAAAAAACATAAACATATTAAAATACATATATATACACGTATATTTATACTTAAATCGATACTAGATTAAACATATCTCTAGTGTGACCATGCTTATGCATATATAGTAGATAATTCCTACTTAACCATATATGTGTTTATGTGACAAATCAAATTGCAACTTCATTATTTAGCTAAACATAAATTTAGTAGGATATATATATACAGTCATTTATACACATATGTTTATAATTCATAGATAATCATATTTATATTTTTAAGCTTGGATTGACAACTAGATCAAGTAAATAAGTTTAACTGGGCCTCTAATTTTAATAGTCCAAGTATAAATTAAATAAACCGGAATTTAAATATTATAGGCCTTTTTAATAGTCCAAACAAAAATAAAATTATAAATCAATTACAAAACATTAATGGTATTAAAGTTAGTATTTGATTAATTAAATCTTCATTTTAATTAAAACAATTAGAGTCCGGGTTCGTTAACGTTGTTCGGGTTTCGTTATTAGAGTTCGGGGTCCGTTGGTAATGCATATATGTCACGGTATTATGGGCCTCCGCTCGTTCGGCCCGTTTTCGAGTCCGTGTGCAAACCGAGCCCAAATCCGCACCAAGGTATAAATCGAGTCTAGGGAATTACCCAAAGGTCGGGTTCCGGGCTCGCCGGAAAATTCCCGAGACGCCGAAGACTCGCCGGATTCCCGCGTACAGTGTTCACGCAGCCCAAAATCCATTCTGCCACTGTGCAGCATCCAACAAATCATCTGAACCACTACAAAACAACACCATCGTACCCAGCCAGCATCACCACCGCCCACGGCAACCCAACATCATCACCGGGAACATCATTCCCAATTCATTTGCAAGCCACAACCCGAAAGAGAACCATGACAATCCAATCAATTAGAGCCGATCAAAGTCAGGTTAATTGGTTTAAGAAATCCAAGAATAAATTGAAGCAGAAAGTGGAAGAGGAGGAAGGAGGGCCAGCGGTGTCTTACCATGCTCTGGCGACAAGGACTTGCAGAGGAGAGGGAGGGAAGTCGTCTCCTGGGCATGGTGGAGGCTCGAGGGGAGAAGGTGACGACATCGAGCAGAACACGGCGAAGCAGCGACGGATGTGGGGAGGAAGTCGAACCTGGGGACGGTGGCGACTCAAGCTCGGTCCTCTGGTGGCGGAGTCTTCCGGTTACTGCGACAGCAGGGGAAGAAGGCGGCGGCGCTATAAGGGAAGCATAGCGTGACCAGTGGTGGAGGAGAAGAGATCGGGCTGCACGGCGGTTGGCGCGACATGGAAGGGAGTGGAGGAGGAGAGGAAGCAGGGGGAAGAGGGTATGGTGGCGGCGATTTGGTAACAGGGGCGAGGATGAGGAGAAAGGAGGAGAAGGTCACGGGGCTGGTGGTTCGGGGTGAGGTGAAGAGGAAGAAAGGAGAGGAGAAGGGAAAGAAGGGAGAGATAGAGGCAGAGAGGGGGTTTCCGGCGAGGGGAGAGGAAGAAGAAAGAGAGAGAGTGCAGAGAAATTGGGGAGGAGACACGGGAGATAAAAGAAAAGATAGAAAAGAAAGAAAGAGAGGAGGAGGGGCCAGAGTTCACGAGAAAGAAAAGAAAAGAACAGGAGTCCGGCGGCTGAAGGGAAAGTGAAGAAGAAAAGAAAGAAAAGAAAAGAAAAGAGGAGAAGAAGAAAAGAAAAGAGGGAAAAGAAGAGGGACAGGGCAAAACCGAAATTTTCCGTCCCGAGTCCGAGATTATGACTTGGGCTCGGAAAATCCGATTAATCCTCCTGAACGTCGTCCAAGTCTCGGAATTGAAAACCGAGGCTCGGTTGGTTAGGAAGATACTCCCGAGCGCGGGAAAACTCTCGATTTCGAAAAAAAAACGACTCCCGTTCTACCGTGAATTAATTACCCGAGATTAATTCAACAGTAGATCACGGTAAAACGACTTCTACAGTCCCGGTAAAAATCCAAATTTTACCCCGGCTGTTACAAGAAGGCCCAAATAAATAAAATAAGATAATATTTTAATGAACAGGACTTTAGTATATTTTTATCCTAAGATTAAATCATCTCATTAATCCTAAGGTTCAAACATATAAATCCCAACTCATAAAATATGCATTCCAATAAATAAATTCCAAGTATGCCTTAGCCAAAGACCAAATCATCTCATTAATCTTATAGTTTGAGCATACCCAAAATCTAAATTAGAGGAATTTTTGTGGGTCAAATTTAGGTGTTCATAGCCCTCTGGTCCAGTCGCTCTTTAATCAAGCCGTCACCATCTTGGCTATTGCTCCAGGTGAACAAGTTCCCCGTGTAAGCAATGTCATGAAGGTTACACTCCTAAGACAACCAACGACAAAGTTGAGTTCGCTTTCAGCTGCAGCAAAAGATCCCAGATTCTCCATTTATTTTGATGCTCAGGCCATCTATAACTACCCATAAACCTCCACTGTTCATCATGCTCCGAGGGAATGATAACACTGATGTCTATATGGTGAAAAGACATGCTTTGTAGTGTCACATCCCACATGTCCTTCCAGAGTAGAACTAATCCGCCACTACGCCCACTATCCACACCTTCATAGTGTACCACAAATACATTAGGAAAACAAAGCCTATTATTCAACCTATGGACTTCATTGGTTATTGGGCCAGTTCAAAATTAGACTACTTCTACCAACTTAAAATAAGATTTTTTAAATTTAAAAATATAAGAAGTTAGTATATTCTTAATATTATATATTTTATTTCATTACATTTTTATATTTAATATAAAAATAAATATTTATAATATGTATGCATGATAAATCCTTGTGTTATCTTTACATATAATCATTCTCATCCATGCTCCCGGATGTATTTTTTTTTTTTACCGTCTAGGAAGCCGCAGTGATGGCGACCCCAACAAAGGTGAGAAGATCTTGAAGACCAAATGCGCCCAGAGCCACATCGATGACAAAGTCGCCGGCCACAAGCAAGGTAAAGACATAATACTAATCTTTCTCCTCTCTAAATTTGATTGAACGTTAGATCTACTCTTACCGGTGACTTGCTAAATTTAACGATTTTGGGACGTTTCTTTTGTAGTTCGTGCTTTTTCTTTCATAGAATTTGTGAGGTAAGCATTGTGTGGTTTGGGTTGGTCGGGTGCAGGGCAACACATTGTTCGGAGGCAGTCCGGTACGGCGCTAGGTTACTTATACTCGTTGCCCGCAAGAACATGGTTGTGAATTGGAAAGAGAAGAAGCATGCTATTGGTTCAAAAGAAGGTATATCCATTACTACTTGCTTGCTAAAAAGAGAGGCGGGATAAGTAGGACAAGGAGATGTAGGGCACCGTCTACTGATAACTCAGAATGGGACCATAGAGGATGGAACGAAGAGATCCCGGCCCAATCCAGTTTTCATACTAGTGTTCTATCTCTCCATCGTTCCGAGGATTCTACGAGCGTTCTGCCCACCAAATGGCCTTCCTCCCGCTAAAGCCCTTTACTCCTCTATCTGTTCTATTGTATTTCCTATTTTGAAGTAGTTTTTAGTGTAGCTAAATGGTGGGTTCAAATAGTTTATGGAGAAGCTTGATGTTTGATGACTTATGTTATTGGTTTAAAAAATTTTCTTCCGGTGTTGTCTCAGTAATATTTGACTATAGTGAATCGGTTATTATTTATTTCAACCAGGCTTATGGAAAAGCTTCTCTGAGGTGTACTAGATTTGACATCACTAATCAACTAATTCCAACTTAGGTAGAACAAAATTTAAATTAGGTGCGCGACTCGAGTTGAACCTAGTCGGGATAAAACTCCGGATACCTGATGAGAAACCAACAAAAATTCAAAATTGTCTATTTGCTAGATCTATGACCTTGTGCTCATAATTGTCCTGGTTTAATAGAAAGAAAAAGAGAAAAAAAAAAAGAAAATTCATGGAATAGTTTGACCGAAGCTGAGATCTTCAACTAATTTTTTTATTTTTTTTTATTTTTTTTGTGGTTGCAGTGATTTGATCATGGATAGTTGCAGAAGGGGGAATTCCGTTTGCAATTATTTATATGATCTGGGGTTTCTATTAATTATCCGATAATACATGCAAATGCATATTTAATGTATGCAAAGATCCAATCTGATACAAATGAAATAAATACAATTGTTAAGTCTACCTGGCTGTCACCTGCTGATAACTTGATTTTGAAATGGAAGTCGAATTTCTCTTTTAGAAAAAAAAATAGATTATTGTTTGAAGAGAAAGCAAAAGAACAGGGTTAATTAATTGTCAAATATGTGTATGTATCTATAGAGGGAGGAAGGAAACAAAAAGAATAGAGGTAAGAAGATATGACACACAAACACAATCCACATCCTTCAATTGGTTGAGGAATATAGTGTCACACCACTTGCACTCCAAGCCTAGAAGGGTGCGGAATTCTCTAGAACCTTATGGAATTCTCTAGGCTACTCTTGTGGATAAGGTTGTGTTGATATTTCCATAGAACATTCTAGGCCTTGTAATCTCCACCGTTAGACCGTGGAACATTCTAGAGGCTCAATCCTAGCCTTCCATGGTGGAGGGGGATTAGCCTATATAAGGAGGAGGGCTCCTCATTTGTAAAGCATCCATCAAAACATACACTTGAGAGCTTTGTATACTTGTGGGAAGTAATACAATTGGGTTCATTCCTTCCAAACACCCTCTTGTTCACTTGTTGCCTTTCTTTATTCTTTCTCCAAGTGCTTCCATTGGTGTAAGGCTGATCTTAGGCTTGAGTTTGAGTGAGAGTTGCCTAGGAGCCGCAAGGGCTAACATTCCAAAACTCTAAGTCCGTGACAGTTGGTAGCGGAGCATAGGTTTCGAGTGCTTGGGAGTAGAAGAGATGGCCTCTCCAAGTGAGCAAGCCATGGTTAGCGGTGTGGAAGAGGAGCATGTTCCTAGGGAGGAACAACGTCCTACCAAAGGTGGCAAGAATGCTTCTAGGGAGAAGACCGTGGACAGGGATCGTCCAGCCGTAGTGGTGGAAAGGCTCGATCGGACGAGCACTGGCCTGGCGGACCTCATCGACGAAGTTGAGAGGCAAGACCTACGCATCAAGAAGCTTGAGTCATGGGACGAAGAGGAGCTTCGTGGGGAGATGCAAGGTGCCCTCAATGTTCTCGTAGACTCTTTCAAGACGGAGCTTGAAGAGTTCAAGTCTCGACAAGACACCATCCTATCCCAACTTGCTGCCGTTGTGGAGGACATGCAAGAACTCAAGGGTGAGTTCGCCGTATACAAGAAGGTCGTCGCACAAGGAAGTGTGGTGGTCACCACGGAACCAAGAATTGATGTTCCAAAGCCGAAGGTCTTTGATGGGGCTCGCAATGTAAGGGAGCTTGACAACTTCCTCTTCAATTGTGAGCGCTACTTTGATGGAGCGGGTATCCGGGATGATGCCAAAAAGGTTAGTACCGCAGCCCTCTACCTTAGTGATACGGCAATGCTTTGGTGGAGACGTAGGTATGCCGACATTGAGAGAGGCATGGCTCGGATTGATACATGGGCTGATTTCAAGCGGGAGATCAAGGCTCAATTCTACCCGCAAAATGTGAAGTTGGAGGCACGTGGGAAGCTTCGGCGGCTTTCTTACAAGGGCAACATTCGGGACTATGTGAAGGGATTTACGGAGTTGCTATTGGAGATTCCCGATTTGCCCGACAAGGATGCATTGTATGCTTTCATGGATGGCCTACAAAATAGGGCCAAGTTAGAACTACAAAGGCGAGGTGTACAAGATCTCATCACCGCGATTGCCACGGCCGAATCGTTGGTGGAGTTCAAGAAGCCCGACGCGCCCAAGCCTAAAGGATCCAAGGAGTACAAGGGCAAAGGTGGGGGAGCACCTAGCTACCCCAAGGAAGCAAAGGAAGGCACCTCTAAGCCACCATACAAGGGCAAGCCATTCAACAAGGGAGGCAAGTTTGGTGGTGACAAGGGAAAGGAGAAACTCATCAATACCGGGTGCTTCTTTTGTTCGGGTCCGCACAAGGCGGTAGATTGTCCCGAGAGGAACAAACTAGCAGCCCTCGTCCAAGGACAAGAGAAGGAGACTACCGAGGATCCAAGGATGGGTGCAATGAGGCTACTCAATGCGGTGAAGGCTACCACCGAATGGGCTAAGGTGGAGCACATGGGTCGAATGTATGCTACGCCAACTATTAATGGGGAGCAAACTCGGGCGCTAAATGATACGAGAGCTACTCATAACTTCATTGAGAAGGCGGAAGCTCGGAGGCTCGGCATCAAGTATGAGGAGGAACGTGGGCAATTGATGTTAGTGTAATATGCCCAAAAGCCAATCATGGATGATTATTTGTAGTCATGTATACACATTAAAGTTATTCCAATAAGTATCGTTTATGAGATAAACGCTTGCATATACTTATAACCCTAGAATATTTCATATTCTTAAATGTCCCTAGTCGATTATTATTACGGATGGGTTGTAATAATAAATTAAGACTAGCGTATGTTGAGAATTGCATATGTGATATGAATTCTACATACGGGTACAAGTTGGAGAACTTGTGGACTGGACCGACCCACATAAAAACCCTACATGGAACGTTATATGTATGTCATTAGTGGTTCTTATAGATGTAATTGTCCTCCGACCTAAGATCATCAAGGTTCCCAACATATGAGTCATGTACTTTGATATTATTCCTAGTCATCCGTAACTGGGTGGACATAAGGGTAATCATTGGGTATATGATGATTATGTAGTGGGTTTTGATGAGTCAAGAGGGGATTCGTCCGACCTATATAACGGGTATATTATCGGATGGTTTTTTGATAGAGTCGAACTGTAAATGCACGGCCGTGCTCGGATTATGATATGGTGATATCATTGGTATCCGTTTTACACAGTTAACTCGAGGATCAAGAAACCGAGATTAAACATATACGAGATTGACATATTCCATGTCTCGGTTTAATCTGATAATGGGACGAAGGGACGATGACATGTTTCGAGGCAAAGAGAATCAGTATTGATCTTGTCGTTCGGGTAGCAATGATGTGTTGCTAGACGCCGCTCTTTGCTTATAATTGTAAAATGACATTTTACAATTATTGCCGAATGTTACAAGTGCCTACAGGGTCACACACATAGAACCGTTGATTCGAGCAGTTGGTTGGACCGTAGTTGGACCATGGTTGAACCAGGTCGTTTTGGGCTGGTTGGTTCACTTATTGTCTGCATAATTGTGCCTCTTTAGGTGCTGTGGATGCTGACAAGGATTAGTGGAACATTATTATGTTAAGACATATAATGGTGGGTAATGGGGCCAAGGTGTTGGCCATTCACCTCCACTAATGAACCTTTGGGTGTGAGTGATTGAGATCAGATTTTTTCTCTTCCACTCTCTCTCTCACATTTTGGGTTCTGAAAAATTTCAGAGCAAACACACAGCCCTTCCACCTCTCTTCTTCTTTGTGAAAGAAGGAAGAGCAAAACACCACAACTATACAAACTCCCGTTTTCTGCTGCTAGCACCCAGTCCGGGAGTGCTCGGAAGTTGGATCGTGAGACGACTCCACCTTGATCACGGTTCGTGTGGATACCGTAGAGGAGCCAGGCCATTGTCTAGCTCTTGCTGATTCGTTACAGCTATTAGGTGAAAGATCCTAATCTTCCAGGTATGTAAAATTTGTTATATGGTTTATGCATGCTTCACTTGGTTCTTGGTTAGTTTCCGTACTTCCGCTGTGCATTTTATGTTCTATATGAAGTGTCATGTAAATTACAGAAACTTACAATTGAAAGCCGTGAACTCGGAGGCCAAGCCAATCTATGGAGTTGCATGTGGGGTGGACATGTGCATCGGCAATTGGCGAGGTAAAGTTGATTTTTCCGTTGTGCCTATGGATGATTATCCCGTTGTGCTAGGTATGGAGTTTCTTGATCGCACCAAGGCCGTCCCCGTGCCAAGTGCCAATACTCTTATCCTTGAGGAGGGGGATAAGTCTTGTGTAGTATCGGTGGCTCGTGAGAAGATGCTAAAGGAGAAGGCCATTTCGGCCATGCAACTCAAGAAGGGAGTCCGGAGGAACGAGCCAACCTACCTAGCTACTTTGATGCTTAATGAAGACGCAACGCTTGCTGATGACATGCCTAGTGAGGTGAAACAACTGCTTGGCAAGTTTGAAGATGTGATGCCAAGAGAGCTTCCAAAGAAGTTGCCACCACGGCGGGAGGTAGATCACAAGATCGAGTTGGAGCCAAATGAAAAGCCCCCTGCCGCTACCCTATATCGTATGGCGCCACCCGAGTTGGAAGAGTTGCGGAGGCAACTAAGGGAGTTGTTGGATGCGGGGTTCATCCAACCATCTAAAGCACCATTTGGAGCACCGGTGTTATTCCAAAAGAAGCATGATGGTTCACTGCGGTTGTGTATTGACTACCGAGCTCTCAACAAGATCACCATGAAGAACAAGTACCCAATTCCTCTCATCGCGGACTTGTTCGACCAACTTGGCGAGGATCAATGGTTCACCAAGCTTGACTTGAGATCGGGCTACTACCAAGTGAGGATTGTCGAAGGGGATGAGTCGAAGACTACTTGTGTTACCCGGTATGGTTCCTATGAATTCTTAGTGATGCCCTTTGGTTTAACTAACGCCCCCGCTACATTTTGCACTTTGATGAACAAGGTTCTCCACCCATTCTTGGATCGCTTTGTCATGGTGTACCTTGATGACATTGTCATCTATAGCAACACCTTGGAGGAGCATGTCCAACACCTACGACAAGTGTTCCAAGCCTTGTGGGAGAACGAGCTTTATGTGAAGAGGGAGAAGTGTGCCTTCGCCCAACATGAAGTTATATTCTTGGGGCACCGAGTGGGAGGCGGCCAGTTGATGATGGACCGGGCCAAGGTAGAGGCAATCCAAGCATGGGAGACCCCTAAGCGAGTCCCCGAGCTCCGATCTTTCCTTGGGTTTGTCAACTATTATCGGAGATTCATCATGGGGTACTCGGCCATTGCAGCACCATTGACGGACCTATTGAAGAAGAACAAGCCGTGGGTTTGGTCTGAGGAATGCCAACAAGCCTTTGGTGCTTTGAAGAAGGCTATCATGGAGGAGCCGGTGCTAAGCTTGCCCGACCACACAAAGCCATATGAGGTGCACACGGATGCTTCAGATTTTGCCATTGGCGGCGTGCTTATACAAGAGGGGCATCCGATTGCTTACGAGAGCCGCAAGCTTAATGACACGGAGCGGTGCTACACGGTGCAAGAGAAGGAGATGACGGCGGTGGTCCATTGCCTACGAGTGTGGAGGCACTACTTGTTAGGGAGCAAGTTTGTTGTCAAGACGGACAACGTGGCCTCGAGTTATTTCCTCACACAAAAAAAGCTCACACCAAAGCAAGCACGATGGCAAGACTTTCTAGCAGAGTTCGACTATGTGTTGGAGTACAAGCCGGGGAAGGCTAACTTGGTGGCCGATGCTTTGAGTAGAAGGGCCGACCTTGCAGCTATAAGTCGACCCGATAGCACTTTGGTAGAGCGCATCAAGGAGGGGATGGCACATGATCCGTAAGCCAAAGCCTTGGTGGAGCTCGTTGGACAAGGCAAGACGAGGAGATTTTGGCTTGATAATGGGTTGCTCTACACAAAGGGGAGCAGGATCTTTGTGCCGCGACATGGGAAATTGCGAAAGGAAGTGCTCAAGGAATGCCATGATTCTAAGTGGGCTGGCCATCCAGGGATTGATCGCACACTTGCACTGTTGGAGGATTCCTACTATTGGCCTCGGATGCGGGATGATGTGGAGTTGTATGTTCGGACTTGTCTAGTATGCCAACAAGACAAGCTTGAGCAACAACGCCCACCGGGTTTGTTGGAGCCATTGCCTACACCCGAAAGGCCTTGGGAGAGCATCTCACTTGATTTCATCACTAGCTTGCCCAAGTCCGATGGGTTCAGCATTATCTTGGTGGTCGTGGATCGATTCTCCAAGTATGCCATCTTCATCCCAACTACCCCAGAGTGCACGGGAGCTGAAGCGGCCCGCTTGTTTTTCAAGCATGTGGTGAAGTATTGGGGCATTCCTAAGACGATCGTGAGTGATCGGGATGTGCGCTTCAACGCTCATTTTTAGAAGGAACTTTTTCGGATGATGGAGTCCAAGCTGAATTTCTCTACAAACTTTCATCCACAAACCGATGGGCAAACGGAGAGGGTGAATGCCTTGTTGGAGATATACTTGCGGCACTACGTGAGTGCCAACCAACGGGATTGGGCAAAACTACTTGATGTAGCACAATTCTCGTATAATTTGCAAAGGAGTGAGTCTACGGGGATGAGTCCCTTCGAGATTGTCACGGGGCAGCAACCAATGACTCCAAGCACCATTGCTACGGGCTATACGGGGAGTAGTCCCGCAGCTTATCGGTACGCCAAGGATTGGCAAGCACAAAGAGACATGGCAAAGGCGTACCTAGCCAAGGCCACGAAGAGAATGAAGAAGTGGGCGGATGCTAAGCGGAGGCCGTTGGAGTTTGAAGAAGGCGACCTCGTCATGGTGAAGTTACTACCACACCAACAAAGGGTCTTTTCCAAGCTACACAAGGGGTTGGTGCGGCGCTACGAGGGTCCATTCAAAGTTGTTAAACGGGTGGGCAAAGTTGCCTACAAGCTTGACATGCCCTCAAGGCTTAATCTTCACCCCGTCTTCCACGTGAGTTTGTTGAAGCCATATCATGGAGACGAGGAAGACCAAGACCAAGGGGAGTCCAAGAGAGCACCAATATCGGTCACCGCCTCCTTTGACAAGGAAATTGACTTCTTTCGTGGAGCGCTATCGCTGTGCGAGGCAAGAATGAAAACTATAGGGAGTACTTGGTTCGATGGAAGGGTTTTCTGGAGAGCGAGGCCTCATGGGAACGGGACCGGGACTTGTGGCAATTCGAAGACAAGATCAAGGAGTTCCGGCCCAAGCTCGCCACGGGGACGTTGGCGAGATAGGTGGGGAAGAATGTCACACCACTTGCACTCCAAGCCTAGAAGGGTGCGGAATTCTCTAGAACCTTATGGAATCCTCTAGGCTACTCTTGTAGATAAGGTTGTGTAGATATTTCCATAGAACATTCTAGGCCTTGTAATCTCCACCGTTAGATCGTGGAACATTCTAGAGGCTCAATCCTAGCCATCCATAGTGGAGGGGGATTTGCCTATATAAGGAGGAGGGCTCCTCATTTGTAAAGCATCCATCAAAACATACACTTGAGAGCTTTGTATACTTATGGTAATACAATTGGGTTCATTCCTTCCAAACACCCTCTTGTTCACTTGTTGCCTTTCTTTATTCTTTCTCCAAATGCTTCCATTGATGTAAGGCTGATCTTAGGCTTGAGTTTGAGTGAGAGTTACCTAAAAGCCGCACGAGCAAACATTCCAAAACTCTAAGTCCGTGAGATATAAGGGGCCAATCCATAGGAGGATTCGTAGGCTGGACAACAGTTTACTTACGCGTATGTATAATCAAAATCAACCAAACAAAAAAATGATTTCAAACAAAAGAAAAAGGTAGTAGCATAGCAAGCTGTAATAATATAATATTTGTTCACATTCCCTCCCACCCACTAATCCGATCCAAAAGTGGTGCCCCTATTCTTGTGAAATTTGCACATTCTGAGATGGACCCCATGTGAACATTCTCCCCCTACCATACTCCCCCCCAACCCCAACCCACTCACGCAACACACCCACTTCCCTCTATTCCTCTCTCTCTCTCTTTCATAATTAATTGTTTGGTAACTTCCTCTTTTCTCTTCTCCTTTTTCTTTTGTATGTGATGCTTTATTTACTATAGGGGTATAGTCCTTAAAAGACTTGGTTGTATATATATATATATATATATATATATATATATATATATCAGGGTGTCTATGTCCTCTTCTTCTCTCTCACACGAGAAATACCAGTGAGTGGTGGTGGCATGTATACTTGATGGGATGGTAATGTTTGTTATCTACAAGTGAAGAGAATAATAATACGTTCTTGGCAAAGTTGGTGGCTTGGCTTCAACAATGGGTCTCCAGGGTTGGCGTTGCATTCTCAATCTCTTCTTAGTATTTGCTATCTTTTGTGGCCAACTTGGGCTTTTTTGCTCTTCTTCTAAGGTCAGACATATTTCTCTTCTTTTGTTTTCGTTTTCGTGTTTTTTCTTTTTCTTCTAAAGATGCATTTGCTCATACACACCATACCACACCAACAACAAGGCCAAGTGTTTTGAAATTAGCATCTTCGATGTCATTTACTCCATCGGTTAATATGTAACTTGTCTGTTTGTTTGTTGTTAAAATTCATTTGCAGGTGTATGTAGTTTATAGGGGAAGCCAAAATGGCGAAGACCCAGATGATATTTTGAGCCAGAACCACCAAATACTTGCTTCTGTTCATGAAGGAAGGTCTTTACTCTTTCCCCTGTACCCTTTTTAATTCTCTTCTCTCTATTCATTATCTTCTTGCCACTTTATTGTTTTAAACTTGCATTTGATTCTGGGATAAAATGGGCCCATTTGGCTTGCTTCCTCCACAGCATTGAACACGGAAAGACCTCTCACATCTGCAGTTATAGGCATGGCTTTAAAGGCTTTGCTGCCAAGTTAACGGAGCAACAAGCCTCCCAGATTGCTAGTGAGTCACATTGGTCTGTGAGCTATCTTTGTTTATCATGCACGACATCTTGTGAGCATTAAATTCATTGGTTTGTGGACTGTTCAACAGAGATGCCTGGAGTGGTCTCTGTATTCCCCAATTCGAAAAGAAAGCTGCACACCACCCACTCGTGGGATTTCATGGGTCTTTTGGGGGAAGAAACCATGGAGATACCTGGACATTCTACCAAGAACCAAGTCAATGTTATCATTGGTTTCATTGATACAGGTCGGTTCACATGTTGACCTTTCCAAATGTGTTTCCTTGGATATACCAAATTCTAGAATGTAGTAGTACCCCATGATCCAAATGCTTGCTGCAATGACATCCGTTTTCCACTAAATGCTTCAGAAATTCCTTAAATCATGCATTTCCTATTCCCAATATCTGTTCTATAACGTGTATAAAACAATGTCCATTGCTTTTATTCCTGGGTTGATTTATTATTTATTTTTCTTTATATATATACATATATTTTCCTGAATCCTTGAATTCCCTGCTCTTATCTGTTTTCTTCGTAGAGAAAATAATGGGTTTTATTCTATTAATCATCTGAAACAGGAATCTGGCCTGAATCTCCAAGCTTTGCAGATGCTAATATGCCTCCTGTACCAGCCCGATGGAAGGGCCGGTGCCAATCTGGAGAAGCGTTCAATACTTCGTTTTGCAACAGGTTTAACTATATTTGAAACTAGTTTGTTGTAAGTACTCCAACTTATGAATTACTTATCGAGAAATTTATGACATAGGAAAGTGATTGGAGCTAGATACTATCTGAGTGGCTTTGAAGCTGAAGAAGATACAACCAAAATAATGTCATTCCGATCACCAAGGGACAGTTTTGGTCATGGCAGCCACACTGCTTCAACAGCTGCTGGTCGCTATGTGGCGAATATGAACTATAAGGGCTTGGCAGCTGGAGGGGCTAGAGGAGGGGCACCAATGGCCAGAATTGCCATATACAAGACTTGTTGGGACTCTGGTTGCTATGATGTGGACTTACTAGCTGCTTTTGATGATGCAATCAAAGATGGAGTTCATATCTTGTCTCTATCTCTTGGCCCTGATTCTCCCCAGGGAGAATATTTCAATGATGCCATCTCCATTGGTTCATTTCATGCTGCTGCTCATGGAGTTCTAGTACTCTCTTCGGCTGGAAATGCAGGGATCCCGGGTTCTGCAACTAATATTGCTCCATGGATGCTCACTGTTGCCGCTAGTTCAACAGACAGAGATTTTACATCGGATATTATTTTGGGGAAGGATCTTAATTTCACGGTAAAGCTACTTTTTCTTTTCTGGGTTCCTTCATGATAAGTGCTCCTGTGATTTGGCAGAGCCTCATTACTAGTCAATTCTGAAAACACAGGGCGAAAGTCTTAGTTTAGTTGGCATGAATGCATCTGCTAGGATCATCTCTGCCTCTGAAGCTTATGCAGGGTACTTCACACCCTATCAATCCAGGTGAAGCAACAGGTACTTGAAAGAGAGTGATATTTATCTTCCATTGCATTAGGATCATTTAGTTTATTTCGGACATTCTTTTTCCTGTAGTTATTGTCTGGACAGCTCATTGAATAGCACAAAGGTCAGAGGGAAAGTTCTGGTCTGTCGACATGCAGAGAGTTCATCAGAGTCAAAGCTGGCAAAAAGCAAAGTGGTGAAAGCAGCAGGTGGAGTTGGGATGGTTCTTATTGATGAGAGTGATAAAGATGTTGCTATCCCCTTTGTAATCCCATCAGCCATAGTTGGACGGGAGATCGGGAACAAAATATTGTCTTACATCAATAGCACACGGTTTGTAGTTTCATTTATCATCAAGGAGGAAAGTAACAGCATTATAAAGTAACCTTTTTCCATTTCATGATTTCTGCCAATCTTTGTTTGGTGAACAGAAAATCAATGTCCAAGATTTCCGGCGCGAAAACAGTTTTGGGATCTCAGCCTGCACCTTATATTGCCTCTTTTTCTTCAAAAGGGCCCAATGCATTGACTCCCGAAATTTTAAAGGTAACTTCTGAACTCAAGATGAGAAATTTAGAAAATGTTTATTGGCTTAGTAATTGCTTGTTCTGAGCTTCTCCCGCTTCCCTTATCTATCTGTTTTCCTTTCTCGTTCTGATACTCTGCTCCCTAGCCTGATATTGCAGCTCCAGGATTGAATATACTTGCAGCCTGGTCCCCAGCTGCTGGGAATATGCAATTCAACATCCTTTCTGGAACATCCATGGCATGCCCACATGTAACTGGGATCGCGGCCTTGATCAAAGCTGTTCATCCGTCTTGGTCACCATCAGCCATCAAATCTGCAATCATGACTACTGGTAAGTTTCCATAGTTCAAACCACACTATTCCTTTTAGATGTTTAATCATCCAACGTGGCTGGTCAGTTCATTTCTTTATTCTCAATTGAAAAAATGGCTGCTGATAGTACAAGGGCTTCAGTTATCCTTCTTTCAGCCTCATTATAGGTCACCCTGAAGCCATGAGCCAGCATGGTTTCTTAATCAAGGATTTGATCCAAAATTTTCATTCTACTCGGTCATTTCTGTCAGTTTGTCAGGAAAAATATGGTCATATCCAGTGTTTCCTTCACATTATTGATGAATTTAGTATGAAGTTATCTTCTGTTCAGTAGTACCTAACCAAGAATTTGATTTGAACTGGAAAATGCAGCTACTGTTACTGATAAGAACCACAAACCCATCACAGTCCATCCTGGAGGAAGAAGGGGTAATGCGTTTGATTATGGGTCAGGTTTCGTTGACCCTACAAGAGCCCTTGATCCTGGTCTAATATATGATGCACAGCCTACAGATTATAAAGCTTTTCTCTGTTCAATTGGTTATGATGAGAAATCACTACGCCTGATCACAAGAGACAATAGCAGCTGCAATAGGGCATTCAAAACAGCCTCTGCCCTGAATTATCCCTCTATAACTGTTCCCCACCTGAAAGACAATTTCTCAGTAACCCGAACTGTGACTAATGTGGGGAAACCGAGAAGTATATATAAAGCAGTGGTGTCTAATCCTGTGGGAATTAATGTTACCATAGTGCCAAAGCAACTGATGTTCGACAGCTATGGCCAGAAGCTGAGTTTTACTGTGAATTTCAAGGTGACTGCTCCTACAAAGGGCTATGTGTTTGGTTTTTTGTCATGGAGGAACGGGAACACATGGGTCACCAGCCCTCTAGTCGTCCGGGTTGCCGCATCTCCAATGGGGTTGATGAAATAATCGTGGCTTAAGTTGTATATACTAGTTTAGGTGCCTTTTTTGGATCGTGACCAGTGACAAAATCATCTACACAAAGCATGATGTAGAGATGCCAATCCAGCAGATTAGATTATAAATTCATAGTAGCATGCCAATGACATTACACAGTTGGGTCCGGCAAGCAACACAATTATTTTAAGATTATTTGTTAAAACAAGGCAGAGATGCATTATATTCTTTTTTTTGTTTTTTTTGGGGGGGGGTTCTTCCAATTTTTGGTGGAAGGAAGGATGCATATTTTTTGCATAGTTGAATCTGTTAATTAAATATCACGTGATATACTCCTGTATCTTGCATTTCCTTCTTTCGTGGCAATTATGAATGTGAACTGTGAAAAGGAAATTATTTTGACTTTCTTTTTTTTCCTGAGGCTGTCAACTCGCGTCAAGCAGCGGAAATGACTTCATGGAAAACCAAGAGTTAGTTCCTTTTCCTTCAGTTGGTCACGGGAATTCGCTCCCTCGGCTTCCTAAAATTTCCCCCTTCTGTTTTCTTTCCAGTATGATCGCTTCCAAAATTCAAATGCTGAAATATATAGAAAATTTGTAGACCGATAATAAGTGAGTTGATTAAATGTTTTAATAGGTACACAACAAGAAGTAATAAATAAAAAATTTCCATGGAAGGTTATGAATATATTATATAATCATTTCATCAAAAAAATATATTATATAATCATGATTGAGAAGCCTTAATGTCACTAGGACGCTCCTCAATCCAAAACATGCCATCCTCTCCAAAAACAGTTTGATGAGCTCGTACAGCATTAGCTTCTCTTTTTGTGCAACAGGTCCTAAAAGAGGTAAATAGAAGATATGTATGTTAGCCCATATCATTTTTGATTGATACATGCTCGCCTCAATGTATTATAATTATTAAAATCTTTACATTTGTTTACTTGGGCTCATTAAGTTTTTCATAAGCAAGCCCAATAAAAATATGAGTTCCTCCTCAAAACAGACAATGTGTGTTTTTGGCAGAACTATCAAGTGCAAGGCCGAAAATATATGTGGTTCCTATGCATCTTCTTTCTTTCTTTTACCTTTCGTATTTTCCTTGCACATGTAAAGTCTCCTATACAACTCTTGTGTGAGCTTACAAAGATTAACAATATGGATATTTTTCTCTAAAAATCTTTTTCTCTCAACCTTCACTAAAAACCTCTTCCTTAACAAAGAAGAGGACTAGCGTCGGCTCCTCTTGGGCTGGTTGGCAAGCCCTCTTCTTTATTGTCTAGGCTTTATTTTCCTTTTTTTTTTGTATGCTTTTTTCAGTTCTGTTATAGATCTGACTTTTTATCTATAGATCTGCTTCAGATCTAGTTTTTTTTGGGATGGGGTTGAAGAGGAGCGGTGGCTGTAGTGTCTACACGGTCCTGTGGGTTGGAGGTTATGCGCTTTTGTCTTCTTGTTCGGCTTCTGTTTCTGATAATGGGATGTTTGTTGTTATTTCTGGGCTCGAAGAGGTTGGAAATGAGTTGCTGCCTTACCGGCGACTTGACTCAGAGATGTATTCTGTCACTGGACAGAACCTCATTATGGGGCACTGCCCTTCTTCTTTCTTTGTAGCCTTTTTCTCTGTTTTCATGCCCTTCTTCTTTCTAGCCTTCCTCTTCTTTCTTTGTAGCATTTTTCTCTATTTTCTTAGGAAAAATCTTATATCTGCTAGATCTTGCTCTGCGTATGTACTGGTGGTTTCCACCTGCTCTTTATGATCTATAAAATGATTTTCCCCTTTGTTCAAAAAAAAAAAAACAATATGGATGTTTTATTTGGCTCCATCCTCTCCTCCTCTTGAACCAACTTCTACCCTTACAAATTTAGTACAGTTTCTAATCTACCAATAGAAGACCAATAAACTACAAAGAAGCATCAAAGACGCATCAAGGGACAGACCAATAACCAACAAGATGTGCAACGGTCAAATTTTTTTCTAAGTTGGCAAATTGTTCCGTATAAGGACCTTCCACCAAAATTTCAAAAAAGCAAGCTTTTGATATTTCTACCCTTTAGTCATTGGGAATAGCCTTCCTACTCTCTATTTACATATAAGGCAAGGTATTAGAAATGAGTGAATAATCTTATTGAGCTTGCTAAGTACACAGAAAATCTTTGAGAAATCTTTGACCTTTATTTGTAATTAAAGAATGGGTCTCTCTTTGTATATTGGATTGACTTAGGCTTAAAGCTTGAATTTCTCAAAATGCTTTGGAACTTTAGGTATAAGTTTAGGTTGAACCTTAGTAAAGTCTAGATTTATAATTGAACCTTGGAAAAACTCTTATAAATGCTATAGCATGATTTTTGAAAAAACTAGGTTGTAATAGAATACATCCTAAAAACCATTCTAAATCTGCTCTCTCCTGCCTTTTTTCGATCTCTCTTGAATTCTTTAAAAACCTAAATTTTGATGACAGCTCCAAAAAATATTTTTCCAAAAGCTTGTTTTAGGAGCTGAGTCACCCCTCTTAGCTATTTTGGCTACAATATATCCTTCCAAATAACTCCACAAGTGTTTCATCAGGAGCTGAAGAAATAGCCTGAAGTCGGTCTATGAGTTGTTTGTAGTCTGATCCCACAACTAAGGATAAAAAACACACTGTGACGCAAAAAGCAACCCTTCCCTTAGTGCAAGAGCTTCAGCAATTACTGGATCCCTCCTTACTGCTAGCGCACGGCTACAAGATACCATAAAAACCACCTAACTGATCCCTCACAACTACTCCCATATTCTCTACCCACTCCATCAGAAATTTGGAACGACAGCATTGAACCATGCAGAGGTGGAGACCATTTAACAGGATCAAACCGCCCCCTTGCCATACTATCTAAACTGGCCACCCCACTGGCAGCATTAAACACCTTCATTCTTTGTGCATTCTCCAGCATTCTATTTGTTGTAGCTAACACTACATCCGTAGAGGGACTAACACCCTAGAACACTCAAGTTGTGTTGACGACATATACTCCAGGCTTTAATCAAAACTTCTCTCCATAAACCAGACTCAACACCCTCCAGCAGATTAGGAAGAAAGCTTTGCATATTTAATCCCTCCATCGTCACTGGCTCATAACCCGGCAGAATCCCTTCCCATAGACTCCCTATCCATTCACAACAATATATGGCATGATAAGTTGTCTCCAACTTCAGTACCCCATAGAGGACAATCTTTTCCAGTAAGATTCTCCTCCATAAATTTTGTTTGGTTGGCAATATATCATGGAACAACCTCCAGAAGAAAATCTTATCTTTATTCTGCAATTGAAGCCTCCAAATTTTCTTCCAGAAACCCACCATTTTCAACTCCTAGGAAGATGCACCACTTTGATTAACATGACGGTTAAATTACCACTGCACCTTATAAGCAGATTTCACAGAGAACAAACCGGCATTTGTAAGATACCAGCAAATAGAATCAGGTCTCTCAAGATAAGACAGGGAATAGACATGATCGCCTCCACATCACAATGTAGAAAGTATCTCTTCAGTAATTCATCATTCCATCTTCTTGGTTCCTCCAAAATTCAGTCATTAACAGTAGAGGCTGACAATTCATCTCAATACATACTATATAAGATTGAGCTGCACAAATTCTGGCGTAGATTTGTTTGCACACATATAACATAGGATAAGTGAATATTAATACTTCGATCTAAGCATGTATGGTGTCGTTAGACACATAGTCCAGATATATAACCTAAGATTAATATGAACCAACTATGGTGTAACATAGCATCACCATCACATATATATCGAGCGCATAGTCCACCAGGTACATGTCTAACCTAGTCAGAAGGTACAATAAAGCAACTGTGAAATGCTAGGATGGATCCACAGTATTTTCAAAAGTTATGTGTTTTATGCAGTTTATGGCCTTTGGTGTATTCTTTTGTTTATTTTCAAGATTATGTATAGTCACTATCTGGAAAAAAAGAAAAGGGGAGTGAAAATAGAGCCCCCCAAGACAAATTCTAGGTTTGGTAACTCTTCATTTTGCATTATGTTCCTGTTTCCTTTCCATGTGCGGATGCTTAAATGTAAATTCTGACAGCTGCTATTCAAATATTGGTTTGTACAGAAAGGAAGAAGAGATGATTGAAGAAGCACTGTTGCAAGTATTTTTGCAATCTGCACACAAATAAGCTGCGAAAAAAAGGTGCTATGCTCCAATAATACAAGTGAAACAACTTGAGAGCAGAGGAAATTTGAGATAACCGCATCAAGCAAGGCAATGAGGGAGGAGTCAATAAGGAAATTAACTTGATTCTTTTCTACTTACTTTTAAATGAAGCATTTAAAAGTATCACTACAGCTGCTGTGGATTTTTTGACAACCTTGGGAGTCCCACCACATTCACAGGATATGCAATTGCGGCAATCAACAGCCATCAGTACATGAGCATCCTAATCCCTAAGAGAAGTAGGGTTCTGAAGGGTCAACCAAGCCTTCTAACACCACAAGCTGGTCTAACAATTGGATTTTCTCATCTTCAAGAGTCTTAACCTCGTCTTCAACCTCTTTCAACTCTGCCCCCAAAGCATAGCTCTCTTCTTCCAACAGTAGATACTTGCGTCTCAGTGCTCGGTACTCACTTCCCGATGACGAGGAGTCGGGCAACGAATCCGAATTTGACCATTCAGGCTGCTGCTGGAAAGATGGAGATCCTTGGGTCTTCAAATTCCTTTTGGAGCCCTTCTGCCCTGCTCTCACAGATACAGGCACCTGTACCCCTTGAATACTCCTGTCATCAGGAACCGAAGCTCTCTGGTTCGCAACTTTCCTTTTACGTGACTTGGAGTTTAAGACTTCCCCTGATGTCATCAACCTTGGATCTTGCAGCATTCTCGGGCAAATTCTGTAAACTGTAAAGGAGAAAAGGGAAAGATGTAGCTTCAGAGATTGAGAAACGGATGTAAAGAGAGGAAAATGAAGTACATCAATCTATTATTTGATATTTTGGTTTTGAAAACCAAATTCTGTAAACTGTAAAGGGGAGAAAAGAGCTCCAGAGATTGAGAAACGGATGTAAAGAGAGGAAATTGAAGTACATCAATCTATTATTTGATATTTTGGTTTTGAAAACCAAAGGATTGATTAGATTAGATTAGATTTTGGCTGTAGAATCATGATCCAACCAAACCAACACTGCCACATCCTAAGGTGCTCATCACAAAAAAAAAAAAGCAATTACCAAGCAAACCCTAAAACAAAAAAGGGCAATTAACAAGCAATCCCTAAAAATTTTTCGAGCAATTTTTTTATAACAAGTACAGCACAATTTTGAATGAAAAAAAAAATGATAAATCCAACAGGAGAAACACGTAATCGAACCATCCGCAAAAGAAATAACTTTCAAGTAGTATTGTATTGGGGGAGACCCAAAAGGGGTTAATTAAGAACACCTGCCCACCAGAGACAAGAGGAGGAAGAGAGAGATCAAGCAAGCAAGCGTTGGATGGGTGACTAGGGGAAGCTGCGTGCGTTTGGTTCTGGAGCTGCGTAAACTAACTTTCTTTGGCTTATCCTGGACGATAGGATCGGATCGGATAGGAAAGGCCCCAAACACATTGGCCAATTAACCATTCCATATCCACCAGATACAAGGCATAAATATTTTTGGGTTAAACACCTTTTTGTATATCTCTGTTATAAAATGGGGATGAAATTAACTCATTAATAGAATAATACAAGCTTGATCAAAGTGACAATACAACTTTGATAGTAGTAATACAATTTTAATGGTAATAATACAACTTTGATAATAATAATAATAGAGAGTGATTAAAATAAGATGGGAAGATTAAAAAGAGAGGTTTATGGTGTATGGAAATGAGAAGAGAGTAAGTTTATGGTGGGAGAAGAAGGTATATATGTGTATGAAAATGAAGGGATATTTATAGATGAAAATGAGAAGATAAAAACAAATGAATATGATTAATTTAATAAGGTAAAAACAAAAGGATATTAGGTAAAGGAAGATGACATTAAGATTATGACAAAATGGAATTATGGAGGGTAAATGGCCAAAGAGATAAATCCAAGTGGATGTTAGGTGAGGGGTAAAATATTTACCGGGGGTAAATTTGGATACGGTAAAATTGAGTTTTACTAGATGGTAACAATGACATTCACCATAATTTATTTACAACACTCCCCCTTGAATGTCATTGCTCCTTAGATAGAATACGCTTGGGAATAACTGCCTCATTAAAAACCTTACCAAGAAAAACCCAGTGGGATAAAAACTTGGTGAAGGGAAAAAGAATGCAGAGCGTATTCTACTCCCCCTCATATCGGCATCTCTTGATTTCTTGATGTCATCGCATGTCATTCTTCTTTGTCGTCCTTTGGTGACATTTGCATTGTAGGCAGTATTATCTTCATGAATCGTCATTTGAACATCATCCTTGCTATATGAATCATGAGTATGCGGCATCATCAAACTTAGCTAAGCACAGTCTCAACTGGCTTCGTGTATTTCTGCATTATTTGAAGTGGTAGCAACGATACTCTGTTTTGTGCTTGCCATGATACTTTAGGTATCAGCTTGCGCTTTATGTGGATCAAATAAATGATCTGCATCTCCAAAACAAACTGTATTCTTCTTGGACTCACAAGGTTAAAATAATTACATGTCTATTATACTTCAAGATAATGGAGAGCTTCAGGCTTTATGAAAATTAGAGCAAAGTGATATTTTGCTAACAAGTTTATGGCAAAACTTCAGGCTTTATATTGCCAGCAAAATAAATTGCACTTTGATAGGGTACTTCAGGACCAATCTAATTCTTTTATGAGATTTTTTCATCTTAAATTCTTTCTTGAAACATAGCACGGCATTTGGAATCTTCTTCAGGAGTTCCAATAATATTTAGATCAATAATAATATCTAAATCATTAATTGTCAATAACGATAATAATTATTTCACACATGAACTAATTAAGTAAAACACATAGAGCATATATGCAAGAATCATTATAAATACCCAAATTGGTTCAAATCATACGAAGACCAACTTAATTTTGTATATCCCCAGGAATTCGTTGCTTCAGGCAACTTGGATCCTTCAGGGATCTTCATGTATATGTCATGACTTTTGGATCCATAAAAATATAGGCATTGAACGTTAATCTGCAAGTGCACAGATAGTTGTAGCAATCAAGGTCATCCTCTGGAACCAGGTTAATTACTAATCGCTTAATAACTTGTGATCGTCTAAGCAAATAAAGATTGGATTTTGAGTAAGAAAGTAAATAACTGAAATAATAAAAGATGGATTCTCAATATTCAAAAGTTGTCTAGGACTTTGGGGGCTCACTTGCCTATTCTTGACGCTTTACTTTAAAATCATGCACAGATAGATCATGCAGCTAGCATGCATAAGCAGACTATGCAACTATAAATTGACCTTGCTCCTGAATTTCCTAAGTTCATTGAAAGATGAGTTGAATATTGCAGAATAAATAACTCACTCTTGTGGCGAGACTTAAACCCTACTTAGCTATCTCAACTTCGTGTTCACTAGCGAAGAAATAACTAAGGCATTAATGCACAATCAACCTAAGCAAATATTCTTCACTAGAAGGTCATCCTTCCTCAAGGCAAGTTTCTAGTGTTCAACCTATGCAATTCCAGAAGTCAATTGACACTGTCACTTAACAATCTTCTACCTAGAATTTATACTATCTAATGGCCAGTTAAATAGCATAGTTAAGTGCCCTAGGATTGAATCAATAAACAATAGAATATTCAGGAATTAGAAGCAATTTATTAAAACATATGTATCATAGAATAGACAAGCTACCTCCCCTAATTCCTAGACTTTAAAGACTTAGCACAACATAGCAAGAGAGAAGAAAATACTCATGAATTTCATTGTAGGCATTGAACAAGTAGTTACAAGAATCAAACTTGAAGACAAACTTGAACTAAGCTCCTAAGCTGAATTTCCTTCCTCTTCTTTGAAGAACTGATGAAGAACTCCTCTTGAATTTGAGAGAGAATGGAAGAATGAGAGAATGAGAGAGTGTGAAGTGTGTCCTTTCCTCATAGAATGCCTAGGTATTTATAGGCTAGGAAAGGATGGTTAGGATTTCTCTCTTTTGAATTCAAAACTAGGATCTAATCTAATTAAATTCAAAAACAAACCTTTTGAATTTATTGAATTTAATTACATGGATAAATAACAAATAAATAATCCTAATTCAAATTCAAACAATATCTTCAAAATATCCTTGGAAGATAATCTTGGATAATGGAAATGTGAACTTCTGCACAGCTGAAAATGCTCCGCACAGGCAGGTTGCGCATAGGAGGATAAATCCACATATTATCTTCAAATCTTATCCAGGATAATTAATTTTCTTATCTCTATCTTCCAGAATCTATCCAAATCTTCCAAATCCTTTCAATTTAAATCTGAAATCATCAAAAGCTAAAAGAAGAGTTTAATAAATCAAAACTAAATGAAAAACTAACTAAATAAATAATAATTTAATAAAACAAAGCCCAAATCTATAAACTAAAGGCCCAAAGTGTGTGTATAATTCATACACATCAACACCCCCAAACTTGAATCTTTGCTTGTCCCTAAGCAAAAATCATTGAAAATTAAGGACAAGGGTGAAAAGCCTTGAGACGCCCGTGTCCCAATTTTGCAATAAAATACTTAAACACAAGGAAATTACCAAAATATCCCTGAAACCCGGGACACGAAATCCAATATCAAAAACATTATCCAAAATTTTTAATAAAACGAGATGTCATAAAGAACAAAACAATCCGGCTTAACAAGCCACAAGACAACCCGGCATCCTGCCGAAACATCATTAATATCAAATCCCGGCAACCCGCCGATAATGTAATCAAAATCAATAGTGACATCTCAAATAAACCCAATGCAGCGAAAGTTAAGATAAAATATAAAATAACAAAAGTATATGATATGCATGCCGGCTCTATGGATCCAACCGGGAAATGAAGCACAGCTACCTGCTGGGATATCCACGTCCGTACTCCGGGAAAAGAAGAAAGAGACGGCACACTATCTATGAGTCTGAAAAACAACGTTGGCGATTATGTGAGTCGCCTACTCAGTGAGCAGTATAAATCTAATTATGAAGGTGTGCAGAACAAGTCCGAAAGGAAAGAAGAGCAACAAGACAAGTAAGCAACATACAACAACCAGTACTAACATGCCAAGACATTCAAGCAAACAGTTCATTATTCTCCATCTGTTGTGTGTTAAGTTTTCTTATTATAATTTATTATTCAGGGCCCCCTACTGTGTGCGTCGAGCTCGGTCCCGTCTCATGAGACAACCAGGCATAAGCCCAAATAAAACCAGGCACGAAGCCCAAACATATCCATATATGCAAATCCGCATATCACATGCTATCCCGCATGCAAACCCGAGGGGTATCACTTCCCGCTCGAACCAACCGGTCATCAGCACACAGTAGCCTAACTTCTACTGTACATTATTCTTATTCACAAATTATGAGTTCATGTGTGCCAAGAGATTGTGATTTAACAGGGTTGTGTGATAAAACAACTCAATCAGATAACCGGATCTCCGACCCACAATACATCACACAAAACACCTAGAATCACACCACATGTTATAATCCATAGCAATCCAAATATCCAGCTCATAAGCAAAAGGTACACTTAGGCACACAATACAGATCACAGCATGTTAGCAAACAGGCATGCAACTCAACAAACCAATCCAATAAGCTCATGCATACAAACATAAAAAGACGTATAAAGTCACCTCAGCGACGATTGTCCTGTGGAAACTTTCCCAGAACAGATCCTCCAGCTCCCGAGGTATTACCCGTGCCTGAATATCGGCACACACAACAAATTACAGACAATTACAATAAAAACGTGCATGCATGTAACTATAATGCTCAACTGAGTTAAACCCGTCTCTAGTTAGCCAATTATGAAATTCCCGGGTCTAAACCCGACATAATGTTCTCTCACCAAAACTCCGAGTATCGGGACCTAAGGTTCACCGGGCTTAAGCCCATCTAAGTCCAAGAGTAGTTTCCGGGCCTATGGCCCACTCATTATGTTCTTAACGGTTTCCGGCCTAAAGTCCAATCTAAGACCAAATTCAATTTCCGGGCCTAAGGCCCACTTCCTTAAGTCCTTAGTTAACCAAGTATGAAATTGGGCTCGAAGCCCGTTACTTAAATCCATGGTCACCCGAGCCCAAAGATTCCCGGCCTATGGTTCTACCCGTGTCGGTAAATTACCGGCCTCATACTACTCACACTCTCGGTTTCCACTAAACACAGTTAAGTACATAACCCAATTCCGAATTATTAGTACATGTCATGAATGAATACAAATTACACAACCAAATAATACCGTTAAGTGCCGGAACAAAAACCCGAGCCTCGCCGGAAAATTCCCGAGCCTCGCTGGAAAATTCCCGAGCCTCACTGGAAAATTCCCGAGCCTTCGCCGGATTCCGGTCAACCTCGCCGGAAATTCCCACATACCAGAACAATCACACACAACCGGAAACACAAATCCTCCTCGTCCCTGAATTGATTCTGCCCAGAACTGAAAAACAACCCTCCACTGCCAGAAACGAAAAAACATCATCCCACGTCAACACCCCACAACCCATCAACTACATCATCAACGCAAAAGAAAGAAGAAAAAGAACACAGAACCCCTTACCGGAACAGAGCTCGCCCGTGCACCACACAACCTGCACGAATACGCTGAACGATAGTAACTCCAATCTCGTCCAGCAAAGCAATCTCCTGCTCGAAAAATCAACCATCAAAACTACCCCGATTCGTCACCACCACCAAAAACAAAACAAAAACAAAATAATTTGAGGGGAAGAGCGGCTGCAGGGCGCTTACTGGAATCAACTCCTCGCTGCCGGCACCGGTCTGGCCTCGAGCTCACCACCGCACCGCTCGGAGGCACAACCCACCAGCGCGTCACATGAAGAAGACGAGGACTCCACACGCAGGTGGCCTCGTCGATCTCGCACAAGCCCGCCCTCGCCTCGGCCTCCTCTGCAACCCGCGATGGTGGCGGCGGCGACTTGAAGGAAAGGAAGAAGAGGGGCGTGGAGAACAGGAGGTTGAGGTGTGGACGATGGCGAGAGGGGAAAGAGGGAGAGAAAAGAGAGAGAGAAGATGAGAGGAGAAGGGAGAAGAAGGTGGAAGCGGCGGCCGAAAACGAAAAAAAGAAAAGGAGGAGAAAAGGGAAGAAGAGAAGGAAAAAGAGAAAGGATCGGGCTAGGGTTGGCTGCCCTAGTAGACGACCCGTCGTCCGCTTAGGCGCGGTCAACCCCCTGCCTGGTCAACGCGCCCCTATTTTTTTTAAACAGTTACCAAAACGACGTAGTTTCGGTGAAACCACATCTAGGTTTAATTCTCAACTCCGAAACCCGATTTAACTCCAACGAAAGCCGAACCCGTCATACCCTCGAATTAATTCTGATATATCCAAGGTAAAATAATTTATTCCCTTGTCCAAAAATCCGGAAATTCCTCAAGGGAAAAATTGGAATAAAAATTTCAAAAATTCCGAAAAATCAAATTATGAAAATTCGGGGCGTTACAAGCCTCACTTCTCAAGTCAACTGAAACTGAAAATAGAAATGCACAGGATAGTCGTGCAAGTAGTAAAAAGGGTGCCAACCCAACCTATTCCTCAAATCAAATACCAAAAACATGTCAGTCCCAAAATCTAACGATGCATAACCAGATAGATCATATTCCGCCTACTAACACCTGAAAAGATTATTTTGAGTTTTTAAATAGAAAAATAAATCTCATAAGCAGAATCACTTTTCCAATCTCCACTAATAAATAGGACACTTTTCAAATTGGATCAAAAGGACTTTGCGTACGGTTGTAATGGGGCTAGGTTAGGGCTAAAAAGAAAAGGAAAAAGGCTAAACAAAAATGTCACTCAAGAAAAATTCATCATATCAGTTTATATGCTGGTAAACATCTTCAGGGATTAGCTCAAACTGCATAAGGAGGTTGTGCTCTGTTTATTAGGAAAGGATGCATAGGGAAGTTATACTGAGGTTTCTTCTTTTTGTTTGTTTTTTTTTTAAGTTGTTTTTTTTTTTGTGAAAACCCTTTTTGGGGAGTGGTTTTCATTTTGTTGCTTTTTTTTTCTTTTTATTTTTAGCTAAACTTCCCAAACTACCTTCATCTTCAAAAGTCCATCCTAAAGCACAATAGACGGAAAATCATATAAGCGCGTTGTGCTTTGTGAGCCGATCGCCAGAATTCCTTCAAAAATTTGACTGAACAAATAATGAATTTTCTCAAAGTGACAAAAAGGGTTAGTTTAAAAAGAAAAATAAACGATAGCCAAGGTGGGCTCAATGGGCGTAAGGTAGCTGTGCGGGTATGAAAGAAATATTGGCTATCGTGAAAAGGCCCAAAAATTGTGACAATGGAAAAATAAAATAAAGGTTAGTAAGTGTTTATAGAAAAGTGAAGTAGGTGAAAGAAAAAAATGCCTTTATCACATCCGTTTATCAAATGTCCTATGCCAAATTTCGCCTTGATTGGTCCAGTGATTCTGTTCTAAGATTAAAGATAACGTCAAAAAGAGTTAGAAAAGCAGAGGTGTAATAGGCAGAACTAATCATATGGCTACGCGTTATTAAAGTTGTTTCCAACATATTTAAGGCAAAGAAAGAGGAATATATCAAGTTGGCACAATTAAATTTTGAAGCAAAAGTGGTATATCCTGATACATCAATATTCCAATTGTCAGCAAAATTCAAGAAGTGAGAAAGTAAAAGCCAAAAACTAAAGTTAGGGCCTAAATTATTTGCAATAAAAGAAAATAAAAATGAAAAAGTAAAACGAAAAATTAAAATGAGGAAAAAACGAAAAAGTGAACATGCACCCCCAAACTTATTTTGGACAGTGTCCTCACTGACCAAGAATCTACGAAATGAAAGCATAAAAAAAAGATACGAAGAACCTGTTTGTGCCTACACAGTCTGGATGTGTACTGCAAACTCCGGCAGAAATACCATCGTTGTTGCCTTCAATTTGCATGTAGAACATACAAACAGGAAATATGGGTTGCCTCCCACACAGCGCTTCTTTTACGTCTTGTAGCTGGACCCCACACTCACCATCCTACTGTGGATCAAGGAGAGGCTGCAGATTTTGCATAGATTTTGAAGCTTTAAAATTCTTCCCTTTGCCTCTTGTGGTAGGAGATAAGACTTCCAATTGAAGGGCACAAGAAACTTCTGCAGCATTTCGATCCTTTGCGGTTCTACTACTGGTTGTGCATGCCAAAATGGGATCCATAAGGTCTTTCTGCGAAGAAGATTGTTTTCGTGCTTCGTCAATCACTTCAAGACAATAGCACGAATGACCTGAAAAGTCTTTTTTCTGTGCTTGTAAAACGTCAAAGCTGACTATTTCAGTTCCAATATTGAAGGTTAACTTCCCATTTTGAACATCAATTATTGCTCCTGCAGTTGCCAAAAATGGACGTCCCAAAATAATTTGCGTTTTAGTATCCTCTTTCACATCGAGGACAACAAAGTACACCGGGATGAAGAACTTTCCAACTTGCACAAGGACATCTTCAAGGATACCAACAGGACGTTTGATCGAACGATCTGCCAGCTGCAGTGAGATCGAAGTTGACTTTATATCCCCCATATTCAGCTTCTTAACTATGGATAGTGGAATGACACTAACACTTGCTCCCAAATCGCACAACGCCCTTTTGATGCTAATCTTGCCGATGTTACAAGGGATTGAGAAACTCTCAGGATCTACTAACTTTGGAATGTGCTTATTTTGGATAATAGCACTACATTCCTCAGTTAATGCTATAGTTTCGATCTCCTCTAGACTTCTCTTCCTTGACAAGATCTCTTTCAAGAATTTGGCATAAGCAGGCATTTCAGAAAGGACTTCTGTGAATGGAATATTCACATACAATTTCTTAAGCACCTCTAAGAATTTGCCAAATTGTTGATCATGTTTGGCTTTTTTCAATCTTCCAGGAAAGGGAATAGGGGGAACATATGGCTTCACCTCTTCTTCTTTCTTTGGTTGTGCTTCTTCAGAGTCCTTCTCTTGCTCAGCCTGGCTGTGTTGCTCCTTTTTATCTTCTTGCACAGACTTCTTGTGCTTAGTTGGTGCAATCATCTCATACTGATTTCCACTACGCAGTGTTATTGCACAACATTGCTTCTTAGGATTTACTTCAGTATGCCCAGGCAACTTGTTCTTGCTCCCAGCAAGTTGCGTCTTCAGTTGGCTAATCTCAGAGTTTAGATTAGCTATTAGCTCTGTTTGTCTTTGCTGGAACTCCAATTGTAGACGTTGAGCCTCCATCTGTTGGCGATGACTTTCCATTAATGTATACATAAATAATTGCATGTCATTTCTTTGTGGCTGTGGAGTTGATTGTTGAGGCAAAGGATTAGGTCTTCTTCGAGGAACATTTGGAGGTCCTCTACTACTGCCTTGTTGACCACCCCAAGTACTTTCATTCTGGTTGGGGCAAGCAGAGTTTGCATGAGCAGCCCCAAAATTTTCACACGGTCCCTGTGTTGCCTTTCCTCCCAGGCTGTGCAAAAGATAATCCACCTTTGAGTGCAACAAATTTACAGCCTCTAGCTCCAAAACTCCAGCGGCCTTCTTCATGGGCAGTCTTTCAATTGGCCATTGGAAAGTGTTAGCTGACATTCGGTCTAAAAGCTCGAAGGCTTCTTCGATTGGCATTGTTATTATTGCTCCTCCTGCTGCAGCATCTATAGTTCCCCTGATTGACTCACTTATGTTGTCATAGAATGTTTCTAGCACCATCCAGTCTGACAGACCATGATGTGGGCACCTTCGGAGCAAGTCTTTGTACCGTTCCCATCCATCATATAGAGATTCACCATCCTTCTGAGCAAAGGTTAAAATCTCATTTCTGAGTTTGATTGCCTTGCTTGGTGGGAAGAATTTTGATAGAAAGGCTTGTGACAAGGCTTCCCATGTCTGAAAGGTTCCAGCTGGAAAAGAATTTAACCATGCCTTTGCTTTATCCCGAAGAGAGAATGGAAATAGGCGAAGGTGGATGGCATCAGTGGTCACTCCATTCATCTTCAAAGTATCACATATTTCTAGGAAACTTTGAAGATGCGTATTGGGGTCATCCAAGGCTGATCCACTAAACTGTGATCCTTGTACCATACTGATCAGAGCAGGCTTGAGTTCAAAGTTGTTCGCTTGAATAGCTGGGCGAACAATACTTGGTTGCAAGATGTCAGGCCTTGGGATGATAAAGTCTCGTAGTTGCGCCCTCTGATTTGCTGCATTGCCAGGAGGATCAACTTGCCCATCTACTCCTCCTCTAAGAGGAACTTCATTGCCCTCAACACGAGGAGGTATGTTGTTGCCCCTCATAGTGTTGTCTCCCATATCTTCTTCTGATGAGTCTGTTTCTTCTTCTTCAGCTCTCTTCTCCAAGCGTAGTTTTCGGAGAAGCTTGCACGTCTTCTCAATTTCAGGATCAAGTGGTAAAGGTGGTCCCTTACTTCTTGTCCTGATCATACACTTGCTAGAGCCCTGTGGAAAAGAAACATAAGGAAAACGTAAGTAGTAACTGGCCTAGATCGACCTAATTACTAAGACAATTAATAATAACGCCGGTCCCCGGCAACGGCGCCAAAAACTTGAACGCTAATCTGCAAGTGCACAGATAGTTGTAGCAATCAAGGTCGTCCTCTGGGACTAGGTTAATTACTAATCGCTTAATAACTTGTGATCGTCTAAGCAAATAAAGATTGGATTTTGAGTAAGAAAGTAAATAACTGAAATAATAAAAGATAGATTCTCAATATTCAAAATTTGTCTAGGACTTTGGGGGCTCACTTGCCTATTCTTGACGCTTTACTTTAAAATCATGCACAAATAGATCATGCAGCTAGCATGCATAAGCAGACTATGCAACTATAAATTGACCTTGCTCCTGAATTTCCTAAGTTCATTGAAAGATGAGTTGAATAATACAGAATAAATAACCCACTCTCGTGGCGAGACTTAAACCCTACTTAGCTATCTCAACTTCGTGTTCACTAGCGAAGAAATAACTAAGGCATTAATGCACAGTCAACCTAAGCAGATATTCTTCACTAGAAGGTCATCCTTCCTCAATGCAAGTTTCTAGTGTTCAACCTATGCAATTCCAGAAGTCAATTGACGCTGTCACTTAACAATCTTCTACCTAGAATTTATACTATCTAATGGCCAGTTAAATAGCATAGTTAAGTGCCCTAGGATTGAATCAATGAACAATAGAATATTCAGGAATTAGAAGCAATTTATTAAAACATATGCATCATAGAATAGACAAGCTACCTCCCCTAATTCCTAGACTTTAAAGACTTAGTAACTCCTCTTGAATTTGAGAGAGAATGGAAGAATGAGAGAATGAGAGAGTGTGAAGTGTGTCCTTTCCTCATAGAATGCCTAGGTATTTATAGGCTAGGAAAGGATGGTTAGGATTTCTCTCTTTTGAATTCAAAACTAGGATCTAATCTAATTAAATTCAAAAACAAACCTTTTGAATTTAATTACATGGATAAATAAAAAATAAATAATCCTAATTCAAATTCAAACAATATCTTCAAAATATCCTTGGAAGATAATCTTGGATAATGGAAATGTGAACTTCTGCACAGCTGAAAATGCTCCGCACAGGCAGGTTGCGCATAGGAGGATAAATCCACATATTATCTTCAAATCTTATCCAGGATAATTAATTATCTTATCTCTATCTTCCAGAATCTATCCAAATCTTCCAAATCCTTTCAATTTAAACCTGAAATCATCAAACGCTAAAGGAAGAGTTTATTAAATCAAAACTAAATAAAAAACTAACTAAATAAATAATAATTTAATAAAACAAAGCCCAAATCTATAAACTAAAGGCCCAAAATGTGGGTATAATTCATACACATCATGCATGCATTTCTATTTTTTTTTTCATATAATGCCAGACTTAGCAAAATAATTGCATCCACCACAGGGGAATATATCTCCTCACAATTAACATCAGGTCGTTGGGTGAAAACTTTTGCTACAAGCCGTGCTTTATATCTCACTATTTATTTCTTTTTCTACACAAATACCCATTTTATGACCGACTGATTTTACACCATTTGGTGTACGGACTACAAGTCCGAAAATTTCTTGCTTCACAAGCGAGTCTAACACAGCCTTAATTATATCTCTTTATTTTGACCAATCATTTCGTGCCTACATTCATCAATAGATGTAGGTTCATGATCCTCATTTTCTTTCATAATATTTAGTGCTATTATGTATAAAACAAATATTTCGTCGATGGTTATTTCACGTCGGTTCCATCTCATTTCTGACACCGTATAATTAATCGAGATCTCATCATTTTCTATTTATTTCAGGTACCTGAATTGCTTCTGGAACTTTGTCATTTGTGTCAGAAACCTCTTCTGGAGGATTTTTCTCTTCTTGAGGACTTCTAATTTGAACCTCTACTGGAGGTCTTATTTTCTCACTAGGGGCATCTTATTTCTTTGCTCCTTTTTCTCTATCGAGATTTTTTATTTTCTTTTGGAACCGAGTATATTTTACGCTTCTTGCATACTTTAGATTCATTTGCATACTATACTTGTTCTTCTGGAACATTAATTTGAACAGGAGCATTCGCAGCTGGTATATAAGATTTGGTCACTTTATGTGTCTGGCAATTTCATATCGATTTTGCTGCAAATGAATCATCTTTTCAACTTCAGGTTCACACTAATTTATTTGAGGATCAAAACTAGATATTGATATGTATTTCAATAAACTCTTGATCGAGCTGCTTATCTTCTCCCCTTATGATGGGTAAACTCTGTCATCAAATTAATAACCAACATACCCAACATACCCAACATATATTCCCAGTCTTCTTTCAGGACCAATTTTACTATGCTGTGGTGGGGCATTATATACTGTATAACCAATGGTCCGAAGATGGGAGTTACTAGGTTCGTGACCATGAACCAATTAAATGGGGGAACCTTATGATAACTTGTTGGCTTGATGCACACAAGTGCTGCTGCATGTAAAATACCATTTTCTCAAATAGTATTATTTCATTAACAATGGTCTTGCAATCAATTGGAAATATTCACCCAGATCGGTTTGGGTTTATTTCCAATGATATACATTATCCATTGAAGAAATATACCAGTATTATCTAGACATATAGTCTTATAACATAATTAGGGATGTGTACCCGCAAGTGGCTTAATCATTAAAATCAGTGCGCACAATGCCAACTTGCGTCACATAATAGACCATCTAGTCGATGCATCATAAAAATTACCTAGATGGTCAACACGGCGGATTTATCAGTCCGCGTACATGTCCTTGAATTATTTCCAAAAACTTGCTGGTGATTCAAGACCAACCTCATCATAGGAAGGCCAAACAATTAATTTGTTTTTCTGCAGCAAACAAACACATGGAAATTCATTGATTGTAAAAACTTCTGGTTTTCCAATGAATGACCAAATAAATTCCGCACATCATTGATCCGAGATGGCCTAACCAGTCATGCCAAACAAGATATCCATGAACCAACTTCAAGTTTGTGCCAGCTTCAGGCTGTTATATATTTACCAGCTTCTGGCTGGTGCATACTAGCTGTAAATTACATATCCATTAGCCAACTTCTAGTTGGTCACAGCTTCGGGCTGTGCAAACTATGAATTTAATAACTTGAAATTGCTAGCTTCAGGCTAGTGCATTCCAGCTTCTGACTAGATATGTTAAGTTTCAATTACACGAATATTATATATTTAATAATTTAAAATTGCTAGCTTCTGGCTGCTATATATATGCCAGCTTCAGGCTGGTGAATAATAAATCAATCGTCCAACTTCTAGTTGGTGCCAGCTTCGGGCTGGATATGATAACTTTCATAGTACAATCTAAAGGATAATGCTGGTAATCTTTCCGCAAATGTTTGTTGCCTGCAACGGTAGCCTTTATTATATAGAGATATTCAATTTCTCCTTTCACTTGTTGTCTCAACATAATATTCATTAATTATAGTATGTAGTGAAAAAAATTTTGCTCTTCAGGAGTATAATAAAATTCAAGCTCTTCTAGAGCATAAACATTTTACTCTTCCGGAGTATATTAAAACTGTGCTCTTCTGGAGCTTAAATATATACTTTTCTAAGGAGTAAATAGTTTTTTCTGTCCCTCCACTTTATCGATTTCGCATTTGTTGTCCTTCTTCGTTTTTTTTCACTTATGGTGTCCCTAAACTCTCAATTTACCGGGCCATATTGTCCTTTTTACCTCCTGTAACCGGTCAGTTATCGTAGTGCTGACACGTGTCTTGTGGGGGCCCACAAGTTATCCATTTTTCAAATAGTTTTACTTTTTTAATTAATTTTTCAAAACCATATTTCCAAAATAAATCTTTATTCTTTTTTTACAATCACAGTACTACTATTATTAACCATTCTTTATATTTTTCTTTTTCTTTTTTCTAAAATTTATTTTCTAAAAATCCTTATTCAAATTAATTTTTTAAAAAAAACTAAATATTAACTTTCTTATCTCATCTCTCAAATCAGTAACCACACAAGAAAAAGAAAACAACAAAGGGAAAATACATAACCCTCCCAAATCGACGGGTGCTCTTCCACCACCACCATCCCAATTTTGCTCTCTTGCTCCCCAAAACCGCCAATTCAATTGCAAAAACCATGATGGGATCGTAGAAGAAAAACCCTAATTCAATCGAAAAAACCATGATGCAGCAACCAACAGCACCACCATCGCAGCAGTACCAACAGGCGACTATGGCGCCGCCACCTCCCTCCATGACTCAACAGCAGAAACCCATGTGGGCACAGCAGCAGCAACACCCATCCCAGCAACCCCAACCCACCAGTGCCGATGAGGTTTGTATGGTTTGGATCGACGACTTGCAATATTTGGATTGATATAAGCTTTACCTAAAAAATGGCTTCTCTCCCGCCGGCGAGTTATATATACATATAAAAATAAATACTTCGAATTGTTATTTCTACTCATTTGAAGAACTGTTCTTTTGCTTTCCTTCCTAAAGTTTGTCTCTTTTGTTGGTTTTTTGTCTTTTTAATATCGAATATTGGGATGGTCTTTGCTGTCGTTTTTTCCTCTTTTAAAACAATATTGTGATGATGTTTTTTTTATCAGAACAATATTGTGATGTATGGTGGTCCCCTGCGGGGCTTCTTGTGTGCGTACTTTTTGATCAATTCTTGTGTGCAGATAATGCTCTATTTGATGTTGTTGACCGAATTACTAGGGATCTTCTTTTTGTTTTGCGCTTTCCTGAGTTGTTGATAGACAATAATCATTATCTATTTCCAATTATAGGGATTTAATCTAAATCAGTGAGTGTGAGCTCTTATAGGGATTTAATCTAAAATTCTAAATCAATGTGTGCGGCATCTTAAAAATCTCATTTAGTGTTTATCAAAAAAAAATCTCAATTAGTGTGTGGGCCTATTTTTAATTATAAAAACTGATTTATTTAAATCCAAAAAGGATTTTTAGAAATTAAATTCTGGAAAAAAAATGGAAGAAAAATAAAAAAATAGGTAAACTGTGGGCCCCATATGACACATGCCATCACCACCATTACCAACCTGCTGTAGAAGGTAGAAAGGACAACATGGCCCCGTAAATTAAGAGTTCAGGGACACCATGAGTGAAATTAAACGAAGAGGGACAACAAATGCGAAATCGACAAAGTGAAAGGATATAAAAAACTTTTTTACCCTTTTCTAAAGTATAGTGAAAGTTAAGCTCTTCTGGAGCTTAAATAATATTAAACTTTTGCTCTTCTAGAGCATGTTAATCTTCTTTTTATTTTTAGATTGTACTATCATATGTTACTTATGAATAATTTCCGTTTATTAAATACGGAATATGTCATTGCATTGTCTTCAGAACAAATGCCCGAGTCATTATTCTAGAAACGATAGTTTCATATTCACATTAAAAAATTTAGGAGTTATAACATGTTGTAAAATAAACATAAAAATAACATGCTGTAAAATAAATATAATGTAATATAACACATAATAATAAAGCTGAACATAAAATAAAAACATTCAATATAAATTGACTTGCACCTTCAGGGTAAGCAAGATAATAATAATATCCAAACATCATGGTCATCTTCTTGAATAAATATGGTTTCATCAATATTAGATTTGCCCTTCTGGGACACTTGATAACCATTTACTGGATGCCTTATTATACGGCCTGTTTGTGACCAATTGAATGTTCATAGTTATGACCAAAATTATCACATACAGTCACATTCACTTCAGGAAATGGAGCAGAGCTAGTTAAACGGGATTCATGATTTTTCATGAATAACTCATTATTTTATTCTGCCACAAGTAGGCATAAAATTAAATCCAAAAATTTCGTGAATTCTTTTTCACGATATTGCTACTGCAGGAGCACATCTGATGTACAAATATGGAGATTTTTTTTTAACTTATCAGCATCAATAATATTTTCTCCATATAATTTCATCTGAGGACTTATAATACAACTGAATTATATTTGTGCACAGATTTAAAATCTTGCAACCTCAGATACATTTATACATAACAAGCTTCTTTTTTTTTTGAAGAATGACCATCTTCTGGTGATCATGCCTTTCTTTTAAATTCTTCCAAAGATCTGCAGGATGTTTTGATAGTAAGACATCCAGTCTTTGCTTTATTATTATTTTCTCTTTTATTGAGTCTTCCAGACTATTAGCATTTAAGTGCATTTCAACGTTTAATGCCCATGATAAATTTCTTCCGGAAATTTCAAGGGCCTTCAAATCAAGTTTCATAATAACAGTAATAATAAAAGATATAAAATGAATATCAAACATAAAATATACACGCTTACTCGATAAATCTTTCAGCATTAATAATAGCATAATATACGCTTACTCGATAAAGGCGGCTTAGCCGGCCAACAAATGAAACATGGCGGCTTTGCCAGCCAACAAAGAGATAAGGCGGCTTAGCCGGTCAATATTGAATACTAAGCAAATAAACAAATGTGGATTGAAAAAATTTAGAAACGATTACCTTGGTTTCATGAAAATAATATAACATGATCACATAAGATGCACATAAATTGATATGCAAATGATATGCTGTACCGTGAATTAAATACTAATCCGGCTCGGTTATTATCCCGGTACTACCTTGATAATACCCTTTTCAAATTATTTTCACAAGTTTACTATATATTTTTATATAGAAATGAAGAAAATAATAATAAGAAAGTTTAGAATTAAGTACCTTAGCAGGGTAGAGACTCTTGCTGATAACGTGTTGTAAAATAGGGGATGAAATTCACTCCTTAATGGAATAATACAAGCTTGATCAAGGTGACAATACAACCTTGATGGTAGTAATACAACTTTAATGGTAATAATACAACTTTGATAATAATAATAATGGAGAGTGATTAAAATAAGATGGGGAGATTGAGAAGAGAGGTTTATGGTGTGTGAAAATGAGAAGAGAGTAAGTTTATGGTGGGAGAAGAAGGTATATATGTGTATGGAAATGAAGGAGTATTTATAGGTGAAAATAGGAGGATAAAAACAAATGAGTATGATTAATTTAATAAGGTAAAAACAAAAGGATATTAGGTAAAGGAAGATGACATTAAGATTAAGACAAAATGGAATTATGAAGGGTAAATGGCCAAAGAGATAAATCCAAGTGGATGTTAGGTGAGGGGTAAAATATTTACCGGGGATAAATTTGGGTACGATAAAATTGAGTTTTACTGGTTGGTAACAATGACATTCACCATAATTTATTTACAACAATCTCGAGTTTTTCTTTTGTCCCGATTGTAACGACCCGGGTAAAATTTTCGTGATTTTACCGAGTCATTTTAACCCATACGACGGTAAATAAATTTTATCGTTGCAATTCGAGAATTCTACCGCACCGAGTTTTCCGAAGTTACTGGGAGTAACCGAGCTTCGTTTTGATCACTGAGGATATACGATGTTTTGGAGTATCCTCGTTAACCGAGCCTCGGAATTCGATTCCGAGGGTTACCCAGAACTTCCGAGAATTCTACACGGCTTACCGAGCCTCGGTTTTTAAAACCGGGACTTGGGCAACGCTCAGGAGAATTAATCGGATTTTTCGAACCCAAGTCGTATTTTTGGACTCGGGACGGAAAATTCGGAAAGACGGTTATACCCTTACGATCCTTTTTCCCTTTTCATCATTTCTTTTCTTTTCTCTTCTTTTTCCTTATCTTTTCATTTATTGCCTTCCTTTTTATTTCTTTTCCTCCCTTTTCTTTTTTTTTATCTTCTTCTAATTATTCTCCAGCTAATCTCCTACTCCCACTTTCCTTTCTTTTCATTATCTTCTTCCTTTTCTTCCTCCACTAACCGACCACCACCTTCTCCACCTTCTACTTTTCTTTTTTATTTTATCTTTTCCTCCTAATCTTCCCACCTTCCTCGTCTCCTTCCTCCTTTCTTTCTTTTTCTTTCCACTCGATTCCTCCACCATTTTCTTCTTTTCTCCTCTTCATCTTACCTCCTCCCTCAACCCCAATCTTCCCCATTTCTTCTCAAGCCACCGCCGACCCGAGACCACACCTCCATCTTCCCAAACCGCCGCCTCACCAACACCATCTCTTCCTCCTTCTTCCTCCCCTCTCACCCTCGACGAGCCCCGCCTCCACCTCCTTCGCGTCGCGCCGCCCGCGACCATCTCCTCCCCGTGCCAGCTGCTCGCCGTTCGCCGGTGTCACCGCCTCGGATCGACGCCACCACCGCGCGCAACCTCGCCTCCCCGCCTGCACGCCGCCCTCGCTCTGCCCGATCTGCCTCGACGCCGCCACTGCGTAGATGAGAGGGTAAGGTCCGGCGTCGATCCTCACGCTCTTTCCTTTCTTTATGTTTCTTCCTATAACCCGATTCAGTGTGGTCTGGACTAATCGGAACTTGGTTGCTTGGTTTTGTGTTTTGATTGAGAGGAAGTGTGGTTGGGGTGGTCTGTGATGTCGCCGACGGTGCTCTTGTGGACGAGGGAGGTGATGTTGGGTTTTGTGGACATTGCTGTGTGGTGGAGCACCGGCCATCGGAGCGTTGCCGTGGAGATGGTGTGCTCGATGATGACTGGGTTATTGTCCTGGTGATGTGGCTTTGGTGTCTTGTTGGGAGAGGAGCAGTAAACAGTGGAGTTTGGCTGTGTCGAGTACTGCTGTGAATAGTACCTGGCCGGAATCCGGCGGGCTTCCGGCGAGTCCCGGGAATTTTCCGGCGAACCCGAAAACGAACCTTTGGGTAAAACCCGAGCTTGGACCTTTTGCATCATATTAACCAACCCGAACGCTAAAACGGACCGGACATTAAAACGACGCTAATTAAAATTGATTAACTTAATTTGATTTACCTAATTTAATTAACTTATGGTTTTTATTTTATGTCTTATTAATTTTATTATGCTTGTTTTTATTATTTATCTGTGTTTTCATTTATCTCCTGCTCTTATTTAATTGGGCTATTAAAAGGCCCATAGTATTTAATTTCCGCTTAATTTCATTTACGTTTATTTGGGCTCGTAAAAGGCCCATTGAATTTAATTTTCGATGATATTCTTTTTAATTGGGCTAATTATAGTTAAAGGCCTATAATTTCTAATTAAGTCTTTTACTTATTGTTTTATCATTTACTCCGATGGACTAAACGCAAGTGAAGGTCCCCTGGGATTAATTTCTTAATTATGTTATTACGATTCTAAAATGTTTAATTTCCGTTCTCCTAGGCTAAATAATAATAGGCTCATACCTTAATTCACTTATCAACTTTATTCTTACATATATAAATATATATACCAACGATATCTCAAGGCTAAACCATGTTTATTGATGTACCGGAAATATATTATTAACGTAAAAGCGGTATTATTACTTTGAAATATTATTTTACTCTTTGTTCACTAATTTTGATAGCACTAAAAGTATACTTGTAAGTATTTATTATATTACGTAATGAGTTATTATTATTATCATACTCTACTTGAAAAGTATCGGTTGTATACGTTTATCTTATTGTAAAAGTTACAATATTACTTTATACCACACATCGGCTGTGTTAATTTTGGATGGTGATGTTTCTACTTAACGATTTTACTATCGGATATATTATTTACAAATATTATTTACTTCATATTATTAAATAGATTACGAAGTATTTTACGGGCCGTAATTTGATCTACTTATCAAAATATAATTTCCTCTATATGATTTAGGGTGTTTTCTTAAGCAGCCCAAGGGTCGGGTTATCGGCTTGGACGCTCGGTTTTGGTTTTGACTTAAGTCGAATATGATTGGTATATCAGATGGAAAATAGGTTGTTAGTAATCCCCACAAAAACGAAAAAAAAAAATAACCATGGAAATAATAAAATGAACTGATAAGCCGCCTAATAACTCTTAACCGGCATCATGTATAATCATTTTATTGGTGCATTTTAAATGATTACTGTTGTTATATTATAGGAATATCAAGGCTTAACCGGATGTTGGCCTCCGAGGAGTATCGCTATCAGGTGAGGTTGCATATACGTCATTCCACCCGTGATAACCGGGATGGTTGGTCTTGGAACTACATAGGTTCCATTGCATCTTTTGGTTATTGTTGTTGATAACTTTGTGATATTTGCTGATAATTATTGTGAGAGTAGACTTCCTTTGATATGTGCCGAATTACTTGTGTGCTTTGTTGTTTTATTGAACTGTTGAGATTTTCACTGTTGGATATTTGATTGTCGTGATTATTGCTGTTGAGATTTCCGACTGTAATATTGAATCTCTGAATGTTGTGTTGTGATTGTTGTTGGACTATTGAACATGGAAAATTGATAATGGATATTGGAAATGGAAATTGGATAATTGGAAATTGTGTGGACGACTTTAATGTCACTTGGGAAGTAGTGGTCTGACTCGATGGGTAAAGACTGTTTTGTGGTGGCCTTGACCTGGGTTCTTGTGGAAGCATGTCTATGCTTGGGATGTCTATCCCGTTGATTTATTTGGGATGTCTATCCCTGGGTTACTATTTTGGGATGTCTATCCCTGGGTTCGTATTTTTGGGATGTCGATCCCTGGGCTCTCTTGATTTTGGTCTGGCACCCGAAATATGTTGATATCCAGGTCTGACCCCTAGCTTGTCCAGTGACAGGGCCCGGAAGATAAAATTGGTAATAGAAGTAATTAAGCATTCTTTTGGCCTTGGCTCAGCTTTGGTTGAAATGTGTTTTTGCTTTGTTGGGCTGTGATGTGTTATGTTCATATGCATGTTGTCTCATGATCATACCTTGGGAGATTGTCAGTATTGTCGGTTGACCGTGGTCGGCATCGGTGGTCGGCTTGCGGATTTATGTTGTTGTCGTTGGCCTTGTGTAGTCCATTGTTGCTGGCATCGGTTGCCAGTTGTCCTTTGTTTATTGTCGGTTTCTTTGATAATTGTCGGGTGAGTATCGCTTGTCATCTTGATAGGATAATGAGATATGTTGGTTGTCGGCTGTGGTCGACGGTTGGGTAATTATTATTTCCAAGGGTATGTCGATACCCAGAGATCGGGATTAATGAGAATTGATGTTGTAGTGGTTACGAGTTGTTGTGGTGACTGCTGTTGCCGTGTTGTGTTGTGATTCTACCCGGGGACCGATTTGTGATGTTGATTGGGTATGGTCCGTGCAGGTTGCCGGCTACCCGGTGAGCGAGGCTCACGTGATTTTGAGATTGATTTGGCACCGGGTTAGAAGATCAGCAAACACATTAACAGTATGTTACCATGCAATGAGGAACCTCTGCTGAGTATAATCTGTCAGAACTAGAGTATGTACTATATAGTTTGTAGAGACTGGGTTGGATACCCAATCCGTAGTCGAGTTGAGGTGTCATGGTCGGGCACTGGAGTATGGTACAGTCAGTACTAGATGGTTAGTGCATTGTATAGTCGATGGGGTGGACATTTGCATAGTCTACATTGTTCTTTGGCAGTATTGTTGTGTGTGTTGCTCACTACTCGTATGCCGTAATGATGTACTCTTGTTGTTATGTATATGCTATGTTATTCATCATAGGTTATGTGTCGGTGAGATTGTGGAGAATCTCACCCCTCACCTGCCCCATCGGCAGGCTTCATTGTTCTCTATGCAGGTATGCGTCATGGCAGGCTGCGGCATCTCCTCCGACGGATCTGGATCCATAGTTTTGCATCGAGTCAATTCATGCTTTTGCTGTGATTATTAAAAATTGCTTCCGCTGTGCTATTATTGTTATTGTACCCGATACCGGGCGTTAGTCTATTGTTGTTGGGCCGATGGGCCGATTTTCTGTTGTATTACACAGTTTGTGCCACGTGTCGGCACTGTTGTTGGTAATTACTGTTAGTCGGGTAAAATTAGGTCGGGGTGTTTCACCGATCGTATACCCTGGAGTTTCTCAGTCCCTTTTATGTACTCCCGAGTTTTAATTTTTGTCCCTTTCATGTACCTCGGGCAGCCCAAGCGATGACATGGCCATTTATCGGGGTCTGCTTGACACGTGTCGCAATTCTATTGGCAATACGTGGATATTATTATGGGTACCACCTTATTTCTCAAATATTCTAGTTTGTGGGTCCCACAAAAAATTTCCACATGGCACCAATGACATTATGCTACGTGTCAAGTGGACCCGGACAGATGGCCATGTCATTGTCCGGGCTGCCCGAGGTACACAAAAGGGACAAAAATTTAAACTTAGGGTATAGAAAAGGGACACAAAAACTCCGGGGTATACGATCGGGGACAAAAGAAAAACTGGAGGTATATAAAAAGTGCTTAACCCAATATCTTTTTCCAGAGCTCAAACTTAGATGTAGAACACTAATAGCACAAACTCAAAAAAAAAGAGAAAAGAAAATATAGGCGAAATTAAAAGATAAAAAAAATCCCTATTTAATATTAATATAACAAATAATGAATATAACTAATGAATGATATGTATGTTGACTAAAAATTGGGTTAATCACCTCTTAATGTTGATTAATAAATTAATCATATTTTGTCATGGTGGATAATTGGTTTTGATGACTAACAAATAACAAGATTGCTTTGAGCTTTCCTTGAGTTGATTTTAACTTACAAGAAGAATTATGGTTTTTGCTAAAACCATATCTCAGAAACAAGCTAGATGGTTTTTGTTGCAACCATATCTGCCAGCTGTCACTTCCAACTTTTTTGTGCAAGTTGCGTGTGGTCCTCCAGGCAATTAAAACCCACTTCCAATGTTTTGAATTGGTGAACAAGTAAGAGGGCAGACTTTATGGAAGTGCATGAGACTTTCCCACCTAACTGCTACTCAACTCAAGAAGGTGGTCCAAACTTTCCAGAATTGGTAATACTTTACAACCAAGGAGTTGACATGGCGCAACAGTAACAAACTGAAGCTTTAATAAACTAAAGTCAACTAGGAGTAAAAGGAGCCATTGCAGCTGCTTTCCCCCACACTCAGATTTTATAAAGAGGGTCCATTATACCTCTGAAGATTTATCCCAGCTATTGTGCAAAATCTGAGTGTATACTTGAGCTTAAAGATTTGGTATCTAATCTGGTTTTTCTGCTTACATTGCAAAACACATTCAAAGGGTAATTTGTAAGCAAGTCTTGGATTAGATTTGTTGGGTACTCAAGTCTAGGATTAGATTTGAGGGTAGTTTAGAGCTTAGCCCGTGAAAAGCTTGTAAAGGTTTGAGCTTAGCCTAGAAAAGCTTGTGATTGTAAAGGTTAAGGTTGAACCTGCAAAAACCTAAGTATAATGAGTGTTTGAAATCTTAAAGGGAAGAACTTTTAGGTAGTGAAGTACCTGGTGTGGGGGAACCTCTCTAAATCTCTTATGTTTGCTTTCTTTCCCTTACTTCATTCTCTTTTTAGTTTCAAACTTCACTCATCCTTTACCCGAGTATGGTTTCACAAAAATCACATTTTTCTAAACTGAAAAATTTTTAGTCTAATTCACCTCTCCCCTCTTAGGCACAAAAGGTGAAACTAACAGCACAAACGCGCTGATTGCATTGATTAGAATAATTTTATATCCAATTTATTGAATGATTATCAAGAAGTAAAAAAATAATATTTCATCAAAACCCCACTGATGTGTTGTATAGATTAAAAATAGAAGTGAAAAAATAATGTTTCATCAAAATATGTGAGAAAATTGAAATGTTGATGCATATTTGCTGTAGAATATAGTTATATTCCAAATAGAATAGAAGAGCATCAAATTTTCTTTGGGAATTCGGATGGTAAATAAAATATAGTATATTAATATATTTTAGGCCATTCTGCACTCACTCACTGCATCTTAATTAAGTTAGAATTTTTAAGAATGGAATTGAAATTTATAATTTGAAAACTAGAATAAATGTTAACTTATAGGTAAAGAGAAAATATTCATAAATCTCAAAATTATTTTGCTTAAATAAAACATAGGTCAAATGTATTATGTGTATGTTACTTCAATACAACATTTTTCCAAAGAAAATAAATATCAATTTTGTTCTATACACTTAAATTATTTTATTTTCTTCTGTGGAAGAAAAAATTTTATTTAATTGAAATTTAAAAGTGCGACGTGGCAACGCGAGGGCAATGATATAACTGGAATAGGGAAAAGAATATTAAAAAAAAAAGACGAGGAAAAAAAAAAAGAAAAGCAGAAAAGGAAGAGGAAAGAAGAAATAAAAAAGAGAAAAAGTTTGCTTTTCCTTTTTAGTAATTAGTAATCAGTTAATCACTGCTGCTCTACTCCACCCACCGGCTCCACTGCCCACCACTGCAGTGCAGAGCAGAGCAGAGCCGCCTCCGTTTGTATCTCTAACCCCCAAAAGCCCAACCCCTGCCTGGGAAGCTCCAGCTCCACCACTTAGGACTACCACCAACCTCTCTCTTTTGCTCGCTGTGGATTTGTTTTAGTTTATATTAGTAGTGAGAGAGAGAGAGAGAGAGAGAGGCATGAGACGAGGATCCCATCTCCGTGCATTCCTGCTTGTGGTGGTTTACATTTGGGTATTCCAAGCTCATGCTGCTCCTCCTGCAGGTCTCATCCATTAGTTTTTAATTTGTTTCCTCTCCCTTCCTTGGCTATGATTTTTATCATGTTATGCTTAACTAATTTAAGAAAGTGTTTGTGTTTTTCAGGGCCATTGATCAAGCACTTGTCTTCCCTTCTCAAATGGGCTCCAACCAGTTCATCCTCCTCCAGAACACCCCAACCAGGTCTTCCTCCCAACTCTTCTTCTACTAACTACACTACCCCTTTTTTTTTTTTTTATTAATGTATGTAATGTATGTGTTCATAATGGATGGTTTGTTTTCCTAATGGATTTTAGTTATTACTTTCTAAAAATAATTTCAAGTGTGTTCTGCTTCTACTCTTACTATACAGACGCTAATGTGCTCCAGTTTGAGGATGGCTACTTAGTTGAGACTGTTGTGGAAGGGAATGAGATTGGAGTCGTCCCTTACAAAGTCCGTGTCTCCGAGGACGGAGAACTCTTTGCTGTTGATGAAGCCAGCAGCAACATCGTCAAAATCACTCCCCCTTTGTCTCAATGTAATATGTGCTCACTTATTTCCCCCAACCCAACCCAACCCAACCACTGTTTCGAATCACACAAGCTAACTAATAATAGATAATACGAATAAGAATTGATTCTTTCTGATGGCAGATAGTCGTGCACGATTGGTGGCTGGATCATTTCAGGGTTACACTGGGCATGTGGATGGAAAACCTAGTGAAGCACGATTTAATCACCCCCGGGGTGTCACCATGGATGATAAGGGCAACTTATACGTCGCTGATACCCTGAATCTTGCCATTAGAAAGATTGGAGATTCGGGTGTCACTACTATTGCTGGAGGGAAATCAAATGTTGCAGGCTACAGAGATGGACCAAGCGAGGATGCCAAGTTTTCTAATGATTTTGATGTTGTCTATGTCCACTCCACCTGTTCCTTGTTAGTTGTTGACCGAGGAAATGCTGCTCTCCGCCAAATCTCTCTTAACCAAGAAGATTGTGATTTCCAGTCTGGTTCAATTACTGCCACAGGTTTTCTACCCTGCCTTTCACTTTAGGTGCTCATTTTAAGTGGACCAATACTTTTAGTCATGTAGCTCTGACATTCTCATGGATTTAGCTCACTTGTCAATGCATATAATCATTCTTCGATATACCATACACAAACAATGCATTTTGCCTGGTATATCATATCTGGAATACTTGGCATTAATAGCTTTTAGGATTTGGCTCTTCACTTGACCACATTGGCGGTTTGAAGAGGGGAGTTATTGATTCGATGGTAGGCAACACAACCCTGATCTGATACTGTAATTGCTTGTCAGAAGATGTCTATCATCGTACTTCATTGGGGGAGCTCTTTAGTGAGTCATCGTGAGAAACATGTTATCAACAAATTTGCTATAGAAAAGCAACTTTTATCTTAGTGAAATGAGATAGTGAGATGGATTACTTTTTAAACCAACACCTATTACCTACCCTGTCTCGTTAGTAGTTACAAGAAAAGATATCAACCAAATCAGTCTCTGGAGTAGTTTCTCTTGCGGAACATGTTGCAAAAAATGGTATGAAGTCTATTGATTTCCAAACTTTGAAACTATCATTTGACTGCTAGAAATAATCTTTATAACATAAAAAATGGGAATAGCTATAACATGGAGGATTTGGGTGTTGAAGCTATAGTCATGATGATGCCCACCTATTACCAACTGAAGCTCCACTAGCGCTTTTTAGTTTTCTGATTAAGAAATTCTGATGCAAATAAACAAGCGTCAAGTACGATTGATTTGATTCAAGATCTTTAGGATGATTGATTGAAACGGAGGTTGATACGGCAACAGCCCTGGAATCCACCAGTTCCACCTCCGTAACTATCTGATTGTCCCGATCGTCAATCTCAATCAAACTCGCCGTGTAAGTCTCCTTCACCTGCTAATCTTTGCACCGGATTAGACAACAAAGAAGTAGATACACAACATAGAGTTTTAGCAATTCTATTCTTCACCTCCTAGACTCAATTAAGGAATAGGCAACAAAGGGATTAGAATCACAAGGAATTGAATAAACGCCACAAGCAAGAAACTTGATAAGTAAACTCAAACCCTAATATAAAACCAAGAGAATCCACTCTCGATCACGATTGAATCCACAATCAAAGAAAAACCTCAAAGGCAATTTTATTCTCTCAAAATAGTCTGTACCGAAAACATAAAGTAATGGATTTTGACTTTGTCTCCAAGTTTGATTTTGACTTTGTCTCAAAATACTAAATCCCTCACCTTAATTCGGCATCAATCCCAAATCCTAGTCAAATTGGATTTTGACTTTGTCTCCAAGTTTGACACCTATTCTAACCCAAAGACAACTAGGTTTTAATTGAATCCAACATGGAATCGAACTCAAATAAACCCAAACAACATTTACCCAAAATAATTAACTAAAGCCCACAATAATTAAACCCAATTACATGGACTTGACCCAAATTAAAAAAAGACAAAAACTGAATTTTCGGACAGATTCTGTCCGTCTACTTCAAATGCATTTTAAGTAAAGAAAACGACAGATTCAGCTTCTGGGCTCAACATAAAAGTTGTAGATCTTCGTCTTATCTTTCTAGAGAGTCCAAGATCGCAGCAATCCGAGTTGTAGAGCTCGAGATATGAATTTATTTCCGAGACTGCGCGCTCCAGGAATTTCCGCGCGAGTTCTTCGCGTTCTCGACTTTAATCTCCATCTCTTCTTAAATTTCTTGTGAGATCGAATTTTGGACTTGACTCTGAAAGTAAGGTTATGATGATGAAATTTGAGCTTGTTAGAATAGATCCAAATTCCATGCTTGATACCATTGCATCCTCCATGGTCGCCTTGGCGTGCATCATTCCTCGAACCTCTAAGCGTGCCTCCGTTTGCATCAGAGGTGCTCCTAGTTTTGTCTAGTGGTGTTGCCGTATCAAATTCCAATGAAAGAAACAAAATAATTCCTACTCAGATTTATGAGTTAGTTGTTTGTTTGTGGTGATGGACCAGTTTACAGAGTCCAATCAGTGAGACCATAAATCTCAAGATCATTGGCCTCTCAGATTTAATTGGGAAGAGAAAGGGAATTTTTTTAGATGGTGGAAAAATAAAATTTTCCTGTCTAAGTTTTCTCATGGTGTCATTCAAGTTTGTGCATTGCGCTGTTGGGAACAATACATAATGGTAGAATTATCAAGCATATGTCGTCCCCTGTCCTACGCTTTGTCATTTTAGTTTCTTCTGGGGTTCAGATAAATAGATGAAGGTAGGTGTCATCAATTGTTTGGAAAAGATTAAAGATCTACTTCAAGGTGTGATGACATGGCATCCTCCCCTTGGCTCTGGATCAGTCAAATGCTTTTATTTTGCGGTTTCACAATTCTCCTCATTTCATTTTCATATCAAAAGGAATGTGAAAATACTTCTGGCATGATAGGTCCTTTTTATTGTGCTCGTTACCACCCCCTTCTAACTGACTTATGAATATTGACAGATATCTTTATGGTTATTGGTGCTGTCTTAACCGGATATGTGACTTGCTTTCTCCAGCAGGGATTTGGCTCTTCTGTCTTCACAAGAATGGTACTCATTTATGTTTCCATTTTTCATGAGTGATGATGCTTCAAGTGTTCTATGCCCTTATTCCTCCCTGACCAGCCCTTTCAAAATATTATATACTTTGCTGTCTTCCTGGTGAACGTTGTTTCTCAGTAATTTCCAAGTATTTTACTGAAGGGGCTGCATTACAGGCGAACTTTGACAACGCATGAGGTTCCCTTAGGCAGCAGGTTTCTTGTTCTGTCATTTGTTATTTTTTGGTGGTTAACTATTCTTTAAACCGATGGAATGTGGTTTGATTGCCAAATGTGTTTTGTTTTCCTCTCTTGTGGTTTTATTCATCTGAAATGGTATTTCTCCCTTTTCCTGGTCTGGATGGGTGAAAGCATCTATGCCATTGTTACTGAATGCAGATGTGCATCGCCAGTTTAAGTTTTCTTTTTTCTTTTTGGCTGATACATCATGCTCTTCTGTCTTAAAAGAAATGTGTGTATCTATATGCAGCAGCAACAACCTGCAGAGCGAAACTTTAAAAAGAGTGAGGAGCAAGGAAGTAAGGAGAAACCCACGCCTCTAGTAGTGGAGAGCATGAAAGAGGAACCCAGGTGGCCATCTTTTGGTCAGCTCATAATTGATCTGTCTAAGCTTGCACTTGAAGCTTTGGGTAGTGGGTTCCTATACTTGATCCCTTCCTGGTTCAGATCTGATGGGGCTGGGAAAGGGCTCACGCCATTGAAAGATTCCCTAATAATGCCAGAAGATGAAGTTGGGACCTCCTCAGTTCAAAGGCAGAGTTCAACTGCTGCTTCTCTACCTGAAACCCGGCAAGTCCATGGCTCTTCGCCTGTAGTAAATGACAAGTATTCAGATGTAAAACCGCCTAAAATGAAGTCAGGAGGCAGCTATAAGGATCCTTCTTTGCCAAGCAAGCACCGGTCCTTGAACTTGAAGCGGCACGATTATGCAGATTTCTATGGACCAGGTGACATTCCTCCTTATATAAGATCCAAGACCCACAAGGAAAAACCAAGACACCGCCAACGAGATAAAAATGCCGAAGTTGAAACAGAGCCCAAGTCTTTTGAGGGAAAACCAGTGGCCATGGGTCATGATAATCCCAGATTTGATCATTACAGTGGTATAAGGAGCAAGTATGGACCGGACAGCTCATACCGTTTTTGATCAACCCCTTTTAGCCTCGCCTTCCTAGCACTCCCAAATACTATCCGCCCATTTTGAATCATCTATAGTAAGTATCCATGTAATATGTTTATTCACATTAAATCTGATCTGTAAGCCAGGGATTTTCCCCATCACATGCACACGTGTGGTGAATTGTGATCCGGATATAGTGTTCTGGAATCTGGACAGTGCAAAAGAAACTGGTGGTATCAGTATGCATTCGGATCCCATTTTGTTATTCTAAGAAGAAACCAATGTCTGTCAAATTAGATGAAGAAATTGTGTGTGTAGAGTAGGGATGACAAAAGTCCCCACTGACGTGGGGATCTGCGGGGATTCCCACCATGGGGACAGGGGTGGGGATAATTATTGACCCGTGGGGATGGGGATGGGGATGGGGAAGATTTTCAACTCGAGATTAATCTGGAGATAGGGAAGGGTATCATAGTACCCGCCCCGTTGGGGATCCGCAAAAATATGAAATAATAATTATGTCCTTCTAGTTACTCTATATACAAATATATATATTTCAAGTTTGGATTTTTAGTCATTTTGTTAAAATATAAAACAAAAAAATATAAAAGGATAATATAATATAGACCATAAGTTCATTTCAATTTACTTTATTGTATTTTTCTTTGTTACATTGGTTAAATTTAAATCTGGTGGTAATATGTAGTATTAGATAGTAATATATATTTTTATTGACATTAGTATTAATATGTATTTTGTAACTGGTTGGAATTAAATTTCAAGTGGTAAAAATTACAAATATTTAAAATGAATAATTTGAGTGGTGGGGATCCGTGGGAGTGTGGGGAGTGGGGATGGGGACCAAATTCTCCCGTCGCGGGGAATGGGGATGGGGATGGAGAGAGTTTCAGGTCGTGGAGATGGGGTGGGGATTCCTCTACTCGCACAATTCCGGCCCGCTGCCATCCCTAGTGGAGAGGATGAACAACTTGCTTTAGACATTCCCATTTGCTAGTCTTCTCCCCGCGAGTACTGCAGGTATCACATCTTTTATATATTTTGTCAAAAATAATTTTTAAAAGATATTGTGTATTGAAAAAAGAAAAAAAGTGATTATAATATATATGATATATTAAATGTATTTTATCACATGCCTAATACCAAAATTTTAAAAAGCAAAAGATATTAGACCCTGTACAAAAAAAAAAGGAAAAAGATGGATGTAAGATACAAAAACACTATCTATCACAGAAAAGATGGATGTAAGATACAGAAATACTAGTTATCATAGAAAAGATGGATGTAAGATACATAAATACTAACTATCATATTCCCTAAGCATCTCTCAATAAAGGATGGATATAAGATACACAAATAGTAACTATCATATTTCCTAAGGATCTCTCAAGGATCCTAGAGATCTCTGAAAAAGACCATAAGGTCCTCTCAAATGAAGGTTTCTTGAGACCTCCCAAATAAGGAACTTTAGGAACCATGCTTTCATAATGAGTCTATGAAGACGTTTTTATCAAAAAAATTTTGTAAAGGGAACCCAAATAGAGAAATAAAAATGATAAATTCTCTTATAGTTAACATACAATGATATTGTATGCAAAGTAAAGTGATCCACGAGGTATTTTTTATGGAGAAAATAGATTCTCATGAGTAGGTGTGATCAAAAGGGAGAAGAATAAGGTTGCAAAATTCAAGAGTAGAAGAGTTACTCCACCATGAGTGAAAGTACCACACTTTTATTTTCTATCAAACTTTTATCAAAGGCTTCTCTCGGAAGAACTTAATGATATAAGACTCAATTGGCCGAGGTCCTCCAAACCAAGTACCTTTAAGAGAGGATTTGCGAAGGAAAAACCTAATGGTAGGTCAAAGGTAACAAGGTATATGGGCCTGCACAAGCAACCTTCTGTGATGCCCCGCATAAGTCCTGATACTTAATATGGTATTTACAAGAAGGAGATGATTGTTGGCATATAATGTGGCTTGTAATGCTCATGGGCTTAGCCTAGTGTGCACAAATACATATGGAAAATTATAAAGGCGCGGGTTGGCCAATTTTGAGGTACCAAGAGTCCGATCAATTTTATTGGTCAATAAATATTGGTTAGTGTTGCGAGTGTGTTTAATTGGTGCAATTAGTATATTGGAGGCACATTTGGCCAAGGCAAATACTCGTTGGCTCGAGTTAGTGCGAAACGGTGCACAATGGGGCACCGGGGTACCGTCGGTGCACAATCGGAGCCGGTGGTTTGTAAATGCGTCATTGGCTAAACCAACCAATCAGAGTGAGCCAAGTAGCTCAGAAATATATTGCTTGTGATTTTTGGTATGCAAGCCAGTAGGTGGGTGTCACAGGCTAATTGGCCGAAAAACAAGCACGAGGTGGCATCAAGTTGGCATGTGGTGGCTAGGGGTTGCTTAGTCACCTACTTAGTTTACATAAAGGTGCAAGCAAGCACCTCTCTCTCTCTTATCAAACCAAATTCGTGCTAAGGGAGAGAGAGGAGAAAAAGAGGAAAGGAAGAGAGTGAGCCTAAGGGTTCTGCTCTCGGGAAAATGACCCCTGGCCACTAAAATGGTGAGCCTGGCTAAGCCACCAGTTGGAATTTAGTGAAACCAAATTCCAAAGTTAGATAACATTCATATCTTTCATATGGATCCAAGGTTGTGGATTTTGGAGGAGAACTGAGAGAGTTATGCATTCTCAAAGCGGACTATTTTGTAGCAGTCATGCTGCTTGACCCTGAGGTGGTGTAGGAGCCATATCATGAGCTACACACCATGAAATTGGGTGTACTTGGTGGCTTTTGAAAGCAAGGAGGTAGGAATACAACTTTTGTGTTGAGGCCCAAGGCTAATTCCGGCTGTAGTATTCCCAAATGTGTCAGTGAACTCTCTGTTGGTGCAGGGCAACTTCTGCCCTAGTTGGAGAAAGATTAGTGTTATGGATTTGAATTGTGGCTTACACGACATGTTTACTATGATTGGATTATAATTTTTATTTACATGGTGTAACAGAGCCCTATGATCCCAGGATGCCCAACGGCTCTAATGGGAAGGAATGATTGGCATGGTTGTGCCAAAGTGCTAGGTAAGTAGGTGATGCGTGCTTATGATAATTGTTAATATTTGCTTGCTGGGCAGATGGCCTAATTGCTTGGTTGGCTTGATATTAGCACCTATGGTGCATGTGGTGTTGGTACTTGCCTATGGTCAGTTATTGGTTATGCCCAAGGGGCTGTGCATTGCATTTGCATCATTGCATCCATGGAAATCATTGGCTAATTGATGATGAGGGTAGTGCAAGCGGGGCTCGTACGTAGCATGAGATGGTGGGCACTTGTGTTGTGTGCGACATGACAGGTTATTGAACCTTGCGGAGGATTTTGCCCGCTTGATCTTGTTGACAGGTTGGGTCATTGCGATGTGGGATCCGCTTGGCTAAATGGTGGGGCTACGAAGGGTGCTGAGTGTGCCTTGGTAGCAAGCCATATGCACTTTGTGGGCTAATTCGGTTATGCCTCGTATGCGGAGCTGTGGTGATACAGCATCTGTGACACCCCGGGTACACTTAGGTACCTAGGGGGATACTTATTTGATGAGAGCCGGGTGTTACTTGTCCTTGGAGGACATTCTTGTTAGTTGGATCGTGTATTCGGTATCTTGTGCGTGATGCTCACATTTCATGTGTACATGATACTATGGGTTTTGGATCGGTAACACGTGCTACTAGTGGATTGAGGACAATGGTGCATATTGGCTTGGCCTAATGTGCACAAATGGGTTCGTGGTGACCCGATGGCACGGTTGACCTATTAGGGGATACCGAGTGCTCGACTTTATTAATCAGTCGATAAA